>LZPO01066419.1:21855-36833 GCA_001675575.1 Neotoma lepida | reverse complement strand
GTTCATGAAGTGCCCTTGGAGGCCAGAAGAGGCTATCAGATTCCCTGGAACTAGAGTTTCATATGATGTGAGCCACCATGTGGGTGTTGAGACTCGAACCCTGGTCCTCTAAAAAACAGTTCACGCTCTTAACCACTGAGCCATCACTCCAGCCCCACAGATTTAACTTTAACTGCTCCCAATCTTCTCTCACAGGAGGAAATTTCTAATTGTCGTAAACTTTGTGGGGCTGAGTCTGGTGTGATTCACTCACACTGTGGGTAGTAAAACAGGAGGGGGATATGACATGCAACTCCACTTCTGTAGAAAGGTGCCCACATTCACACCTAAGACAGGGGCTTGTGATTTTTCTCACTTGCCCCAGCTAGGAGGAAAGAGGTGTTCTTGACATCTCTTCAACACTAAAAGGCATTGACCTCGCAGAAAGTAGAGAAGAGTGATGAGCCCAGGCAAAATCCTAACAGAAAAAACAGAAGTCCTCCCTAAAATGAGTAAGATTGTAGATGAGCCATCCGGATTCCTAATTAGAAGACCTTGAAGTGGGGGAGAGGAGGAGAGGGAGCTTTACACATCATTGTGTGACAGTATACTTGGGAAAACATGAAAAATATCTGTTCATCCAAACAGGGAATCAATGACAAAGCAAAGCCAGGATGTCACCAAAGCCCAACTTGACCAATGAGTTTCATTGGGGTTACTTATGGGAGTATGGGTGAGAGCTACCTCTGGGAACAAAAATGACCAGAAGGCCACTCNAGCATGGGTGACAGCTCATGGAGCTCATTGCACAGTTGCAGGTAGCTTGAGAGGTTGGAGAGAGCCTCTTCTTTGCAGCTCTTTGTCTTAGCCTCTTCTAGGCAGCTAGTCCGGTCTGAGAGTATCTTTCAGCAGTCACTACTGCTTATATAAGCTTTGGGAAGGAGAGGCCTAGAGAATCTGGTCCATTTCAGGGACTTCTGAAGCTATTGATCTGTTTATTTTCCTGAGTCTTAAGGCGCTTCCCTGAAGGATTGAATGTTTTACCTTCCTTTAGAATATCCTGAATCTTAATGAGCATACCTCCAAGATGGCATTTAAAAATTTTATGTATATGTTTTTTCTTTGTGTATGTATGTGCAACACATGAGTGGAATGCTTTCAGAGTCCAGAAGAGGGCATCAGGAACCCTGGAGCTGGAGTTACAGACCATGTGGGTACTGGGAATTGAATGCAGGTCTTCTGAAGAGCTACCAGTGCTCTCAACTGCTGAGCTATCTCTCCAGATCCGAGCGGGACTATTTTATCTCATAGGAAGTTGTTGCACAACACACACACACACACACACACACACACACACACACACACACACACACACACATACACACACAAGCTCTTTCAAAAAAGGGCAGTACAACCCTGGCATGCTTGCTTAGAAACAATGGTCAAAGGGGACCTGGTAAGATTGGTCAGTGGGTAAAGGCACTTTCCAGGCAAGCCTGATAATCGGAGTTTGATCCCCAAATCCCACGTAAGGGTGGAAGTTGTCTTGTGACCTTCACACATGCACCATGGCACACACTCTCCCACCCCTACCATACACACACAGAAGCAATAAAAAAAAGGAAACAATGGTCAGAGATCTATTCATGCTTTCTATTTCTAGAAGTAGGCGAACCGTTCAATGGTGAGGTGATTAGAAGTTCCTACTACACAATCCCAAATGCTTGAAGTAACTCCTGAGTGATTCTGTTTCTCACAATACAAATAGCAAAGTTTAAGATTAGCGGTAACTATCACAGAGCCCACAGGGCCCCAGACCCTGAGACTAGCCCATGAGACATTGCCCCCAGAGTACTTGGTGAGCACTGACTGGTAGAATGGAGGGCATGCAGGGGAGGTGATGATAGAGCTAGGTCATGTCAAGGAGTCAAGCAGAGACCAGAGATGGAAGAGAAAAGCACCCTGGGCAGAAATAACTACCTGAGCGAGATGCATACATATAGAGGCCACTGAGGGAGGGCATCTAGAGGTGCTGGAGAAAGAGAGAATGTCAGTGAGGCCATGTTTCCAGTGAGGGAACTGAGCTTGGACAGCAACCACTAGAACTGTGACCTCTCAGGGTGGATGTGGAAACTTGATTGCAAGGGATGGGCATGGCTGAGCAGGAGACAAGGGAGGGAAGGCTGCGGAGGGCCCAGTTATCCAATTCTCCTTTGACTTTATTGACATTAATATAAGTATATGGCTTGAATAATTGCTTTCTTAACTTCTAACATAGTCTTAAGGATTCAAAAAAAAAAGAAGTTGGTAGAAGGAGAAATGTGGGATATAATTTTAGTGGTTAGGCCAATGGAGATGGCCTTTAGGGTAAGGAAGGTGTTTTAGGGTTTCTATTGCTGCAGTGAAACACCATGACCAAAAAGCAAGCTGGAGAAGAAAGTATTTATTCAGCTTACACTTCCATATCACTATTCATCATTAAAACAAGTCAGGACAGGAACTCAAACAGACAGGAACCTGGAGGCAGGAGCTGATTCAGAGGCCATGGAGGAATGCTGCTTACTGGCTTGCTCCCCATGGCTTGCTCAGCCTGCTTTCTTATAGAATCCAGGACCACCAGCCCAGGGATGGCACCACACACAATGGGTTGGCCCTACCCCATCAATCACTAGTTAAGAAAATACCTCACAGCTGGATCTTATGGAGGCATTTTCTCAATTGAGGTTCCCTCCTTTCANATAACTCTAGCTTGTGTCAAGTTGACATAAGACTAGCCAGCACAGAAGTGGTTTGAATGAGAAAACTCTTCATAGGCTCATATATTTGCATGCTTAGTCCCCAAATGACAAATGGTTTGGAAGGACTAGAAGGTGTGGTCCTGTTCAGTGGGTGTGGCCTTGTTAGAGGAAGTGTGCCACTAGGAGTAGGGGTTAAAGCTTCAAAAGCCTGTGCCAGGCCCAGTATCTCTCTCTCTCTTCCAGCTGCCTGCAGTAGCTCTCAGCTACTCCGCAGCACCATGCCTGTCTGCTTGCTGCCATGATGATAATGGACTAACCCTCTGAAACTGTAAGTAAACCCCCAATTAAATGCTTTCTTTTATGAGTTGCCTTGGTCATAGTGTCTCTTTACAGCAATAGAACACTAAGACAAGATTTTGTTTTTGGCAAGAGGAGCTAGCTAAGAGGAAGGACAGCACATTTAAGAGGAAGGGGGTACTTGGAGAAATAGCTCAGCATTAAAGAGCACATACTGCTCTTCCAGAGAACCCAAGTTTGGTTCACAGCACACCATGAGGTAGCTTATGGCCACCTGTAACTTCAGCTCTAAGTGACTCAACTAACTTTTCTGCCCTCCACAGACATCTGCACTCACACGCACATACCCCCATCCAGATACACATACATCTAAAGAAGCTAAAGAATAAAATAAATCTTAAAAACATAAGAGAAAAGGGAGAAATTGATGGAGCATAAGGATGTACATGAAAGAAGCCAGCCCACAACGCAGTTGATACTAAAAACAGAGATGATGGCTGGGGTGAAACTTGGTGATATAGCACTTGCCTAAACATACACGAGGCCCCAGCCCTGTAAAACAATAAGGATGATGTCAGTGCCTACTGCATAGGACTGTTATGGGTATAGGGTGAGTTCATTTATATGACACAGAAAGGTCAATACACAGCTCACAGCAGATGCTAAGTAAGAGATAATGGTGCTGATGTTGATGCTGAAGATGATAGTAATGATGAAGGCCTTGAGGGGACAGGAGAGATGAGGTCCACAGGTAGACAAAGGGGCACTCATGTGAGAATTCTTTCCTCATGAGAGGTAAATAAAGTCTACCCTCTCTTAAGTGACAAACCAAAGTATTCCACCAAAATTCAACCTGGGGAACCAGTGGATTTACAAGGCACAGGTGTGAGGGTAGTTACAGGCTTNTAGGGGAACCCAGAGTGGCCAACTGGAAAGTCTTCAACATGAATGATGGTTTCCCCATAGACACATAGATGGAGTCCCCGTCAGTTAACCTTCCCAGCCTATGTACTCNAGCACCTCCAAGAGCCCCGGCTACTATGTGCAATTAGGGAAGAATTATATTCAAATGGTTGGAAGGTACAGGAGGGAGCCTCTGAAATCTCAGACGAGGGACCAATGTCTTTTCCCACCCACTCCCTCTCTAAGGGATGGTCAACAGTCCAACACAGGCCAGATCTCAGGGGTCGTTTGCAANAGTCCCAGCTGTTCTGATGATGTTTTGCTTGGAGGATAGTGCTCTACAACAGTCGGGAATGACAGATAAAGAGACAGGAACACCCTGGAGACAGGGAGATGGAGAAAGAAAATCGCAGCATGAGGTGGGGTGGGGTGAGGTAGGGTGGGGTATAGAAAATGTTCAAATAAGTGAAACATGGAAGAGGTGGTGTTGCCCTTAGCCTCCAGCCAGAGACCACTCTTCAGCCTTTGCCTGGGGTTGGACCCACCCTTCCCACTGGTTAAGAAATCCTGAGGGTCACAGAGTGTGAGTTCTCAGCCCCTGTCCCTTCTACTGACTCATTTAACTGGAATGTGTTGTCCCAGTNGTAGGATGTCCACAGCCAGGAGCAGTCCTGTTTGAGTCATATTGTTCCTCACGTCATCCCAAGAACAGGCGGCAGCTCAGATGTGCGCACTCTAGTCTCAGAGTTGGTATAGACCAACCGGACTTTAGCGTGGGGCAGTGGTGTCTACGTGTGTGTGCTTTAGAGTTTCCTCATGACGATGGCTGGAGTTAGGCTGGCGAGAATTAGGTGGGCAGGTGTTCTGAGAAAGGTACAGGGTGCCTAAGTGGCAGGATATTCCTCCCTTTCCATTGGGGTCCTGTATGGTAACTGCTGCCACGNTGTGTTCCCCCCCTATCAGTGTCACTCTTGGATCCCAGAACTTCCAGTTCCCTGGTTAACCCAGTTGCATTGATACAAAAATGGGGAGGGGAGGCAGTCCTTCAATCTCAACGTACAACTCAAGGACATGAATGAAATAGTTGAGAAACCAGTACCCACGTCATCCGATTCCCAAGGAGCGCTTCGCTCCCAGAGCTTGGTTTCAGCCCAACAGCGGACATCTCCAGGAGTGGGTGCCACTGGAAGCTCTGGGACCTGCTTCGGGTCTACTTAGCCCCAAAGGCGAGTCCGCCCCACCTGTGCATCTTCCAGCCTCCTGAGAGTTCCTTTCCGAGGGACTGCTAGGGTGACCTCGCCCAGAGTGGACGCACCAGATGCCAGGAATCCCAAGAAGCTCCCAGCAGGTGCATGCTGCTGCTGCCGCCGCGCTGCATGAGTCTCCAAGCGCCTAGCGCCACCTTCTGGACATCATTGGTCACTTTGCCCCTGCAAACGTGAGGAACCAAAGAGGAACAGCTTGGCTTGATGGGAGAGGGGTTGGGGATATTAGATGACCCGGAGTGAGGAACCAAGGCCCAGCGAGGACTCCAGGCTTTATGCTGAGGATCCTCTCTAGGACTTCACCTGGTCACAGTGCGCGGATTTTCCCTGGAGGGCTGCCTCCGGAGCCTCCAAGCAAAGTGCTCTCCTACAACCAGTCAGCCTGCTTGCCTCGAAGTGGAGTTGCACTTCCAGCTGGATCGCATAAACTGGTTCTCTGCAATTAGAGAGACCATAGCCTTGGTATCTTGAAACAAATGTATTACTTGCTAACGCAGAGAGCAAACACAGTTTCATGTGTCTACATTGACCTGTTTGCCCATGTGAGAATATTGTGGGCGCCAACAGTGATGTGCAGNGGTATAGTGCATGCCAGAGGCTCTGGAGTCAATCCCAGCACCAAACAGCAAAATATTCAACAAGAATCCTAGTGTGGTTTAGTGGAAAGAAGACAGATGATACAGCTTGTAGCCCAGCGTTCAGGCTGTGACACCCTTTCTTAGAAAGAATGTGTTACTAAATATTATTCAGCCAAGCTACTGGGAGGGCGGGGCTAGTCTCTGAAAATCTAGAGTAAGGTTGAGGCTTGGACAGAAGGAGGGGGTTAGGGCAGCTGGCAGAGGCAAAGAAAGAGGAGATAGACTCAGGGGAAGCTGTAGAGACTGGACGGTGCCTGTTGGTCTTGAACCCTGCTGCTCCTCAGTGGCAAAAGACNGGTTGGTGGTTTCTTGGGTTTTTGTTTTGTTTTTGAGATGGCCTCACCCTATGGTCCAGGCTGACTTGGAACTCTGTATAGCTTGGGCTGACCTACAATCTGTGGTGATCCTCCTGCCTCAGCCTCCCAAATGCTGTGATTTCAGTCATGAGCCACTTCACTGAGCAATCATTTTCTTACTGTTTTGTCCACAGGACTAAGCAGCTTCATTANGGGGGAAGAACTGACAGGAAGTGGAGATTTAGCAGGCCACATACAAAGGAAAGGCTGTGACTTCTTCCCTACAATTTTATGGAGTGGACAGAGGCAGGCCTGCAGGAAGGGTGGGACACTCTTGTGTCCTAGGCAGAATCTAGCCAGAACTGTCCTGGGAAGCCTAAGGAGGTGCCCTGGAGTGTGTCCTGAGGGGCTCTAAGCCCAGTGTTCGCTGACTTTTGACTAAAGAAGCAGAAAACTACCTGCTTGGGTGTCTGGTAGCAGCCTGCACCTCCATTCCGGGCCCCCAAGCTCAGCCAGAAAGGATTTGCCTGTAAGAAAATCCAAGGTACTCACTCATGAGGCCCCTAGGTGAGGGGGGTAACTCCAAGTGGCTTTAATCGGGGCACAAGTATAGTGACTGCAAGTACTCAGCTTTTAGCTTGGTGTTACCTGTGGATACTCTGGTCAACACTGGTGCACAAGAACTATGTGAAGGTTAGTGTTAATTACCAATTTGATAAGATCTAGATTTCCCTGGGGGGTGGACCGCTGAGCATGCCTGGATGGGTATTTTGATTGTGGTGGAAAAACTAACTACGGTGGCCAGCACGATTCTGTGGCAGGGAATGCTGCACTGTATAAAGTGAAGAAAGGCTACTGAGCACTGTCAAGCATGAATTATCACTCTCTGCTTCTTAGCTACCAATGCAATGTGACCAGTTCCCTCAGGCTTGGCCACTGTGACCTCCCCACCATGATGGACTGTGACCTGGAACTGTGAGCTAAATAAACCCTTTCCCCCTTATGTTGCTTTTGTCAGAGTATTTTATCACATCAAGACAAACCACCTTTAACACCATGTGCACACCTAAGCACTCACTTTCCATTAGGTCAGGAACTTGGTCATTACACAGGGGAGATTTCTCCAGCCACATCCAGTCGTGCTTCTGCCAGTGGAAGTCTAGTGAGCAAAGAGCCAATCTTGGCTGGCACTGTAATTTTCTGGATACGTTCAAGGACCAAAGTTGTGGGTGTATGGGCTACTGATTACAACCAAGAACCCTAGAACCCAAGCGGTGTGTGACAGGAAAAGTGGTGAGGACACATCAGAAAAACTATACCATGTACCACATAGCCAACATGGACAGCAAAGCCCACCCCCCTATGGTGTTATTGTAACCAGGAATTTCTGGTCCATAAGCAGCTCTAGGGCGGTGGCTAGAGAAACCTCCCCACACTCACAACCAATTTCACGGCCTTTAACCTCTAGTAGGTCCAGGGGGGCATGGTGTTGTGTGGCCCATTCACCTTCTATCAAGGATGGTTCTCTCATCCCCGCCTTTATTTTCACACATCTGACCATTGGAGAAGGATACTGAGACCTAGGCATGGATCCTAATCACCCCTGCCCAGTTTGCAGGGATCCATCAAATAAGCATGGTCTGGCATGGCTGATGCTAATTTACAATTTGAATATGCTGTTTGGGAGCAATGGTACATTGAGTGCATTCATGCAATGCTTTCCNTATGTGCAGGGATATGGATTTTTGTTTTGTTTTGGAGATAGGGTTTCTCTATGTAACCACCCTGGCTGTCTTGGAAACTTGTTTTATAGACCAGGCTGGCTTTGAACTCAGAGATCTGTCTGTCTCTGCTTCCCAAGTGCTGGGATTAAGGGCATGCCCCACCACCACCTGGCTGTGCAGGGTTATGGAAATCAACCATGGACACTGTCCTTACCTGCTCTGTCTTTCCATCTGCCTCAGGGGAAAGATTCAGAATCATATATGCNCTGAAGGTGTAACCCAGGTGCTTCTTCCCAGGAGGGCGGAGAGACTCAGATGATACCTGAAGCCACTCACTGCAGCTCCAGCTTCTGGAATACTTTAGAAGCAGAACTGCTGTCATTCCCACTTCAGTGTCAAACATCTCAGAAACCATGGAAGAGGGACGGCCTTTGAGCCAGATATCAAACTCCTTTGAACCTCCGTGCCCCTTGTTGGGGCCATGGAGCAGAGGGGTCTCTGTACTCCAGAGCCAGGGTCCTGTGGTTCAGAAGCCTCAACTGAACTGATTTGGTGAATTTTATATGAATCTGGTGAAAGGTTATTTGCTTTCCAGTGGCACTCCAGCTGGTCACTGTGTAAATGGCTACTGGAAACTGGTAGGTGTGAACTTAGCAGTTGTGATGGTTAATACTGTCAACTTGACAGAATCTGGAATCACAAGACAAACCTCTGGGTACATCTAGGAGGGTGTTTTCTCTATTGGCTGAACTGAAGTGGGAAGACTACACTAAATGTGGGGTGGTCCTAGATGGCATAAAGAGGAGAAAGCCAGTGACTGTACTAGGCTTTGGGGCCACCAACCAACTCCCAAATCATGACATGGAGACTTCTTACTAGTTATGAATGCTCAGCCTTATCTTAGCTCTTATTTAAATCTGCTTCTCTTTATCTACATTTTGCCTCAGGGCTTTTTGCCTTCTTTCTTTCTGTATGCCTTCCTTTCCTGCTGTCTCTATTTCTGTCTGGCAGCTGCCTGGCTTCTGACCCCAGGCGTGTCCCCCTCTTTCTCCTCGTTCTCTTTTCCTTTCTTCTCTCTCCTCCTCCTTTGCCTAGCTTTCTCCTCCTATTGATTCTCTCTGCCCACCAGCCCCACTTATCCGTCTCTGCTTGGCTATTGGCTGTTAGACCAGTCAGGTACCTTAGGCAGGCAAGGTGAAACAAATGCAACACATCTTTACATCATTAACAAGGGCAGCAGAAACAAATGTAACACACCTTTACATAGTTAAAGTAATATTCTACAGCATAAACAACTGTAACACATCTTTGCCTAGTTAAAATATCCCACAAGTGACAACTTTCATCTCTCTGCTTCCTCACTGCAGACATAATGTGACCAACCTTGCCTTCTCCACGGTGCTGGCTTTTTTGTTTGTTTGTTTTTTAGGGGTTATTGTTTTGTTTTTTTGTCAACTTGACATAAGCTGGAGTCATTTGGGAAGAGGAAGCCTCAGCTGAGGAATTGCCTTCATCAGATAAGCCTGTGGAAAAGTCTGTGGGACACTTGAAAGTTTCTGCTTGTCCTTCCCTTGGTCAGATGACAGGTTGGTTGCAGCCTTTGCCATTGCAGTGTTAGGTGTTCTCCTTATGGGGTCTGGCAAGGGCCCTGCATCCTTCTTTGGTTTGGTGTATTCAGTAAGTTCGCTGGCCTGGTTTTTCTAATTTGGTTTTAATATGTCCATGAGTTCATATTTTCCCTCCACAGCACACATGTAGAGGTCAGAAGGCAACTTGTGGGAACCAGCTCTCCCCTTCTACTATGTGGCCTCTAGGGATCAAACTCAGGTCATCAGTCTTGTTGACAAAAACCTACTTAGTCATCTATTGGAGAATTTTTGCCCTTTGGGAGGATTGGGCAATGTCTAGCCTTGATAAGATCACAAGGACAAACCAAAGTTCAGTTCCACCAAAGTTCTCCCTGGGGAACTTTGAGTTTATTAGGCTTGTGACAGGGCAATGGGTGAGGGACTCTGGGCAGGACAGGTGACCTAAAAGCAATCACTCTGGAAGGTCTGCACCTAGCAGGTACAATGGCTTCCCTGTGGCTGCATAGATGGAGCCCCCTCCTCTAGCCCTTTCCTACCATATACTTTAGCCCTTTCCTGAGACCCCAAAGCAGAGATGGCTAAATATTCAGGTAAAGGTCCCCTGATCCTCCCACCCTCTCCTTCTCTGAGGGAACATCAACAGTCAACAAGCCCAGGCATAGTGATCTTTTGCAAGCAGGCCTGCTGAACTCCTGAAGATGGTGGCATTTTGGCTTGGAAATTAGTTCTGNACAGCACCATCTCCCCAGCTGGATCTCAAGGAAGTTAATCCTTTGTCTTCTTGGGTTGCCAGCTCTTTGNATGAAACATAGCCATAAGATTAAGTTCTTGTCTCTGCTCATTAGTGTTTGTGGTGGCAGCCATCATGGCCCTGGGTATTCAGCATTAATAGATGTACTTGCTCAAAACATGCAAAGACAGGNCAGTAAGCGACACTGCTTTTTCCCCATTTTTACAGTCTGAAGATTGCTTCCCTACAAGGACTACACCTATGGAGGTTAGCTAAGTACATCTCCTTGATCCAGCTGTATACCGTAGTAAACCCTGCCTCCTCTTTGTTCAGCTGTTTGCAGTAACCCTGCCTGTCTATTCAACTCTACATAATAAACACACTGAACTTCCATGCTAAAACTAAAAGCCCAGACTGACTACCCAAACCCAGCTCTTTCTGTCTGTCTTTTCTTTATTCCCTCACCTCCCCTAGTCAGGTCAAACTCCAAACTCTGCATCTCCATGTCTGATGTTAAAATGCTCTTCAGATCTCCAACTCCTTTCAGCTTTGTTTACTGCAACATCTTTTATCTTGGGCTTGTTCCACTGCCTGTTAGCACCTTTCCTTGGCAGGTATCCTATCTTTAACATCTTGGGGTCTCCAAGGCAACCTAGGCTTCTCCCTCATAGCTTCACACAATGATTTCTCTGGACCTCCATTCAGGGACACCCCTGACATGCCTGGCCTCAATGGCTTTCCTTTCTCAGAGGAATATTCCATAACCTCCTTTTTCTGTCCTTACAGCCAGAATCACATGGCTGAAGCTGCCAAGTTCTGCTGCTTCCTGGAGCTGGAACATGGTTCCTCATTCAATTATATCTTCAGCAGCTTTCTGTTTTCCATGGTTTCCCTCACTGCCTAAGCTTGGCTGTCCTTGAACTTTCTCTGTAGAGTAGACTGGCCTCAAACTCAAGAGATCCAGCAAGCAGCCTCTGCNTTCCAAGTGCTGGGATTAAAGGCATACACAACCACACCTGCCTCTAAACTTTTCTTTAATTCCTTTCCACAATTTGGAAACCTAGCTGGGTGGGATCCTGCCCTGAGGTCACCACTCCCTTTATTTTATTTCTTAATCTGTTTATCTCCTTGAACACAGGACTTAGCTCCACTCTACTTCCTGGTGTCCTCTTTCTCCTCAGCTTGTTCCTTTTCATTATAAATCTTTATATGCATGAACACTAGTAACCACACNACAGTCTATACTAGGCTGTTTTGAGATTTCCTTTGCCAATGGAATTAATCCAAACTCCTCACCTTAGCCTCAGGCAGAGTCTTTGGACAAGGGCAAAAAGCAGCCACTTTCTTCACCAAAATAGCCTAAGAACGATCTCTAGGCAACATACTAAAATTCTTCTCTTCTGAAACCTCTTGAGCCAGCCCCCCACAGTTCAAATCACTCTTAGCCCCACTGTCTTCCATGCTTCTACTGGTATGGCCCATTAAACAGCACTTAAAGCATTTCCACTGCTTTCCTANCCCAAACTCCCAAAGTCCAAATTTCTCCAAACAAAAGCATGGTCAGGCCTTTCACAGGAATACCCTGGTCCCTGGAACTAACTCCTGTCTTAGTTAGGGTTTTTATTGCTATGAAGAGACACCATGACCACAGGAACTCTTATAAAGGGAAACATTTAATTGAGGTGCAGCTTACAGTTTCAGAAGTTTAGTCCGTTATTACAATGGCAGGGAGCATGACGGCGTGCAGGCAGACATGGTACTGGCTACATCTTAATCAGAAGGCAACAGGAAGTGAACTGAGACATTGGGTGTGGCTTGAGCATATATTGAGACCTCAGAGCCCANCTCCACAGTGACACACTTCCTCCAACAAGGCCACACCCACACCAGCAAAGCCACACCTCCTAATAGTACCACTCCCTTCGGAGCCCATTTTCTTTCAAACCACCACACATNCTATACTCAATGATGCCTTCTACTTTTCCTAAACCCTCTGGTAGAGACTGAATNAGAAACAGGGCACTGTGGGAACCATCCAAAGCAAATTCGGTGTCCCCATTCATTGGGGTGTCCCAGGCATGAGAANTCTCCCAGTGATGTCAAAGCAAAGAACATAGCAGAGTAACAACCTTGTCTCTTGACCTGGCCCCACTTTTATACAATCTGCTCAGTTGTGGGGGCCCATGAAAACTACATTCCCATGATGCTTTTGTNAGCTGAGTTTCTCTTACATATTGCCAACATACTCACAGAACAGCTATTTTTCAGGCTTTGAGAAGTTTTTTTTAGAAAAAATTTAATAGGGTCTTCTGAAGCCCTGTCTGGCCTGGAACTTGCAAAAATCCTCCTGATTCTGACCTCTGAGTGTTAGAATTACAGGGCTTCAACCCATCCCTGCCTTTTAAGGTTTTAGATTTTATGAATCCTGGCCCCAGTGTGGATTTCAGGTTCTATAATGTCCTAANTAAAAACTTCAGATATTGACCTGGATGGAGATACTGCTAATGTAAGCTGCCTAGGGCTCAATAATAACTCAGTGATAGAGATCCTCACTATTCAGGATTCCTTTATGGATTCTGTTAGGGCACCCTAAATGCCTTGTATTCAGCTCTTTCTTTGACAAATTTGTAAGCTATTGGCAACTAGAGCTATTTTTTTCTACCATAATAGTTGAAGCTTAAGCTACTTAAATTATCTCCACAGACACAAGTATGAACACTCTCGCATGGTCTCACCTGCAGGTTTGGCTGAAGTGAGCTCCAGAGGAAGACCTGACAATTAGCAACATTGAAGAAAGGAAAAGATTGTTATTTGACCAAAGACTCAAGTTAGAAAAAGAACAACCAATAATTAGGAATAGCATGCTCTGAAATCAGACATTTATGAAAAGCCTCGCTGCCACAGCCCATCATTGTTGGCCTTGAGACTGAAATCTAGCCTATCATTGACAGCCAGCACTNAGCACAACAGCTCCTAATGCTATCATTGGACATGTTTTCTTATGAATGAATATTCAATAGGCAAAAGAAAATGAGTTGGATGCTATCACTATATTATTATAAACCATTACAATGTCTGTGAAATCTAGGTGTTGTATACAAACCATTAACAGGCAAATTCAGCAAACAAGAAATCACAAAGGAGAACCAAATTGTCAGGGAAATAGAATTAGAGAAGGAGGCAGATAGTTTATATGCCTAATATATTAGATAAAGAATGAATACTTTTTAAGTATATGTCTTGTGTGATATTTTTATCCCAGTGTACAAAATGTAGGTGATTAGGGAGAATTCATTTTTAACTGGGCTTCCTAGTGGTTGTTGTTGTTGTTTTCTAGTTCAGTGTAGTTTTTGTTTCTTGGTATGCATGGGGTCTTTCACACCTGGCAATCCTACATGTAGAGCTCTGAGCATCTGTTGTAAGTCACCTGCTGTAATATCCAAGCCCAGAGATCACAATACCAAGTTCAGGGTCTGCACCTCAGACATCAGAAGATGAACCCTGTGTTATCTACTGTAGTCAGACTTTCTTTGGACCACCAGCCCACAAATAATGACATGGAGACTTATTATTAATTATGAATGTTTGGCCTTTAGCTTAGGCTTGTCCTCAACTAGCTCTTATAATTCAAATTAACCTGCTTCTACTAATCTACAGTCTCTCATGTGGCTTTTACTTTTCCTCAGTACATCTGACTTGCTCCAAGTCTGCTGGCAAAATCCCCATGCCTAGATTCCTCCTCCTCTTCCTCTCTCTCCCCAGAAATCCTGCCTATCCTCTCCTGCCTAGCTATTGGCCATTCAGCTTGTTATTAAACCAATTAGAAAGNGCCTTAGGCAGAGACACATCTTTACAGTGTACATAAATATTCTGCAACAATCTACCACCAGCTACNGGTGGTCCCTCTTCACAGCATTGAGGTTCCACAGCCTTCTCTTTTCCCATTTGTTTCCAGGACCCTAGTGTGGTAGCTGTGGTGCCAAGCCATAATCCCCAAACACACACTCCCACACACTATAATCCTCAAAGCTTAAATATGGAAAGATCCAAATCCACAAAGTCTAGAATTCTCAAAATTGCTTTCTCAAAATATTAAAATTCTGAATGCTGAAATCATGAAAGCTAAAGTCTCCATAATTCTTACTAAAATAAAATGCTTTGTTAATAGGAATGCTAGGTGGTTGCATTGTATGAGGTGGAACAAATACCTGAAAATCGGTGAAGAATTAGCCTGGATGTCTGTGAGGAAATTTAACAGGTGCTTTAAGGAGGAAATAGTGTTCCTCTCATCTATCTGAGTCAGAGATTGGGAGCTAAAGACGGGAAAAGGCATGGACAGGAGGTGTTTTCAACAGAAAACACAGCCAACCCCCACAGACGGAGCGTCAATATTACCTTTCCTCACNCTTTCCCCAGGCTCCCAGGACATCCCATTGGCTGAGTTCAAGCAGGCCAAGTAAGAAGAGCAGCACACTGAAGGAATTCAGAGATCAGCCTTTTGGGGCACAGAGAAAAGCAGAGACTAATTTCCCCCTTTTTTCTGGAGAGCGTTGGTATTGACAATAAAATACAAAACATTAGCCCACCCAAGTTTGCATGGCAAGTGTCACTGATGACACAGATATAGTTCAGCCACTCTTATGACACAGGCCATTGGTTAACGATGGCCATCTACCTGTTTAAGTCTCAGTAGGACACAGGGTTCCAGCACCCTAACTCTACAGGACTTTTGAACAGGTGAGTGACAGTGTTCAGCATCCTAGACAGTGTCACATTTTTGCGTGGAAATATTGCATTTTTCCATGGAAATACTGCATTT
>LZPO01066419.1:0-10392 GCA_001675575.1 Neotoma lepida | reverse complement strand
CACAGCCAACCTCACCTCGACAACTCCTCAGCCAATCCTGTTTCTGTGAATCCTCAGACTGAAAGCCTCTGAGTCCTCACCTAAAAGGCCTCAGCCAAAAAGAGCCTTTAGTTCCTGTCTCCTCACGCCTTATATACCTTTCTCCTCCCTGCCATATCACTTCCTGGGATGTGTGCTTCTCAGGCAAAGGCATGAGATCTCAAGTGCTGGGATTAAAAGTGTGTGCCACCACTGCCTGGCTGTTTCTCTCCTAGACTGAGTTAATCCCAGTAGTTCAGGGTGGCTTTGAATTCATAGAGATCCAGACAGATCTCTGCCTCTGAGTGCTAGGATCAAAGGTGTGTGCCACCACTGCCTGATCTAGTGGCTTGTTCTGTTCTCTGATCCTCAGGCAAATTTAATTAGGGTACNAAATATATCACCACATTGACCTTGTGGCAGCCCTTCTGCTTNAGCCTCTTCTNTGCTGGNATTACAAGGGTGAGCTACCACACTTGGCACTAGAGCAGTGGTTCTCAATCTTCCTAATGCTGTCACCCTTTAATACAGTTCCTCATATTGTGGTGAGCCTCAACCATANAATTATTTTCATTGCTACTTCATAACTAGTTTTGCTACTGTTATGAATCATAATGTAAATATCTGATATGCAGGATGGTCTTAGGCGACCCCTGTGGAAGGGTCATTCGACCCCCAAAGGGGTTATGACCCACAGGTTGAGAACTTCTGCACTAGAGTAATATTTAATTAATATGCAATAATTGCTCATGTTTATGGGATAAAATGTAATTCAATACATATTTACAGTGTATAATAAGTCAGNCTAATTAGTATCTCCAGNTCCTTAAGTGTGTATCATTTTATTGTATTTGGAATTTTCTGGCACCTTCTTCTTAGTTCTTTATAACATCTTATAAAACATATAGTAAATTGTAGTAAACTGTAGCCATTGCCTATTAATATGTCTCCTTTCTAGTTAACTCTGTTTCCAGTGATGTTCTGAACCTCTTGCTTTCTTCCCCTTCCCAGCCTCTAGTACAGAATATATAATTTTGAATCCTGACCTTTGACTACCATAATACTACTATGTACTGGTTTTCCTTTCTAACCCTGGTTTCTGTTATTGGGTTCAGTCAAAGTTACCACATTGCCAGAATAAAAATGTAGATGACAGTGAGATTTAGGAGAAGTAGATTGGTGTTCTTGATTAGACTATCTACTTTTTTGAAAGGAAAAAAATGTATTTTTTAATGTTCTCNGTGGCCAAATGAACACTCAATAAATGTTTATATAATTAAAGCAAGGAAAGATGTTGAATTATGTATTTGTCTTGATTTAAGACAATACCTAACATGTTTCTTCAATTGTGGGAAGTCAGGACTGCTAAAGTTGGTGGAGAACTATAGGTTCTAAGTGTGTGTGTGCATGTGTGTATTTAATATAGTTAATATATATTTAATATATTTGAGACAGGGTTTCTTTGTGTAGCCCTGGCTGTCCTGGAATTGGCTTTGTAGATCAGTCTGACCTTGAACTAAGTATATTATTTGAAGCTGAAAGCATTAGTTCTACCACGGGAAAAGTTAATAACAGCTGTCAAGCATTGGGGGGAGGAAGAATGAGGAAGGAAGAGTTTTAACTGTTGATATATCCTCATCTTTTACTTTGGGGCATGTAGACGGAAGTTTCTGTTCCACCAGCAGCTCCCAAATAAACACACTGAGGTGTATATTAATTGTAAATGTTGGCCAATAGCTCAGGCTTATTACTAGCTAGTTCNTACATTTTAAGTTAACCCATATTCCTTATTTACACTCTGCCACGTGGTGGTACCTTATTAACATGGCACGTTCATCCCCTGCTCCCTCTGCATCTGGTTCGCAACTCCAGACTCTGCCCTTCTTCCTCCCAGCATTCTCCTAGTCTGACTNTCCTGCCTAACCTAATCCTGTTCAGCTATTGGCCAGTCAGCTTCTTTATTAAACCAATCACAGTGACACATCTTCACAGTGTACAAAAGGATTATTCCACAGCCAGGGCATCACTCGATACATGTAAAGTTTGTAAATCAAGAACCAGAAGTGTAAGGATTTAGAAATATAGAAACAATTTCCATAAATAACTTCTAAAGGCTTAGAACTAAAGACTTTATTTGGTTTGATTTTTGTTTGTTTTGAGACAGGGTTTCTCAAGACTTAAAAAAGCTGTTTTTACAGTGCTGGCTGTTGTACCCAGGACCTCACTCATGCTAGGCAGGCATTCTGCAGTTGAGTTACAACCCCAGCCTTGTTGATAGCTGTGTGTGTTTATGTTAATACTATATATTAATAGATGTTTTATTCCCTCCTTACACTCCTTCACCCAAACTGAATTGAAACTGAACAAAAACTACACCTGGAGTCCAGCCCTTGGGGGACTGTGGTAGAAGATCCTGAGTTTGCAGCTAACCTGAACTACATGTACTGTTTCAGAAAAACAAAATAACCTCTGCTCTGATTTATTCTTTCCTTCATATCTAAACCTTTAATTCTCCATCTCTAGTCTTCCTTGTAGCACCCATCCGTGACCCCAAGCCAGAGTTAGGAGTCATCCTAAGTCTTCTCTCGCCTGTGTTTGCTGAAACCACTCGCCTTCCCAGTTAGTGCTTCACAGCTCACATCCTCACTCATTTCACCTGGTTACCACAGCTTTCTTCAGTCTGTGGCCTCTCACCACGTCTACTTCAGAACTTTCCTAAGTCTTCTGTAATGTTCCCAGTTTTCACCCTTAAATCTACCCCTGCATCCCAAACCACAGCTTCAGCTCTCCCCTTTCAACTCCCCCTGAAGCCCNTCAGTGGCTTTGCATTTTCTGTAGGAGAAAGTCTAAGCTCCGTTGACAGTACTTTCTAGTACCCTTTGAGGTTGCTTATTCTCTATGTTAAGTTTGCATTGCATTCTTTGTTCTTGATTAGACTATCTACTTTTTTGAAAGGAAAAAAAATGTATTTTTTAATGTTCTCAGTGGCCAAATGGACACTCAATAAATGTTTATATAATTAAAGCAAGGAAAGATGTTGAATTATGTATTTGTCTTGATTTAAGATTTTCTGGCTGATCCAATGTAGATGTGCTAGAGCAATATTATGCTATTCTAAATATTCTCAAAAATGGGATAACTACTTGTGTCTTTTATACACACACACACACACACACACACACACACACATATTTTGTTTTGTTTTGCTTTGTTTTTTTGAGACAGGGTTTCTTTGTGTAGCTTTGGAGCCTGTCCTGGAACTTGCTTTATAGACCAGGCTGGCCTTGAACTCACAGCCTGCCTCTGCCTCCCGAATACTGGGATTAAAGATGTGTACCACCACTGCCCAGCTGCCTTTTATATTTTTATAATTAAGACCAGGTTCAGTAGCACACACCTGTAACCTCAGCTCTTGGAAGGTAGAGGCAGGGGAATCATACATGCCAGCCGGAGCTATATGAGACTCTAGCTCAAAAAAAATTTTTTTAACTGATACATTTTTAGGAATAAGTTGAAATTTGTACTGACATACTATTCACATATTTTTTTAAGAACTGGGAAACTTGGGGAAAAATTGAGTAGAAAATCAGAAAGTAAGTGACTAATAAATAACCCTACCGTGACAGTAGTAACTATTAAAGATTTTGATGTATCACTTCTTGCTATCTAGTTCTCTTTGTAGCTAAAATAAGTTAAGAAAATAAAAAAGCAGAGTTAACCACAAACTCTCAATAAAAGTGTGTTGATAAGTATCAAAACTATGTGCTAAGCTGGGCTTGTGGTACACATTTCTAATCCTAGCACGTGGCAGCTAGGGGCATGAAGATGAGAAGTTTAGGGCTATCCTTAGCTGCATAACTAGTTGAAGGCCAGCCTGTACTATAATATGACCCTCTCTCAGAAAGCAAAGGAAAATAAAAAGGACATGTTAAAATCATTTCAGAGGACTTTTTTAATCTTGTTTTTTTACATCTATTTAGGGAAGAGAAATCCCGGAAGAATCAATGCTGGAAATCTCTCTTCATAACTACTTACTCAGATGTAGGAAGATACATTAACCATTATGCTGCTATTAAAAAGGCCTGGGATGACCTCAAGAAGTACTTGGAGCCCAGGTGTCCTCGGATGGTTTTATCTCTGAAAGGTACTGGGAATACAGGGTCTCCCATCCATATTTTAGTTAGTATAGCCAGACTNATTTAAATGATTGGATCTGTTGTGTACCTGGGCTAATCCAACCTCTTCTAGTTCCCCATGCACATTTTGTTAATAGCCAAGGAAGTATAATGCTGTTATTGTTAAAAGGATCTTGCTCTTTTTTGGTTGGCCTGGGAACCCATACAGTTATTAGATAAAAAGCTAAACTACTTATCTTTATATTTATTTTATATAAAGAAACAATGCTAAGATTGCTTGAGAATAACCATTATGGTTTATTTTTATTTTTGCAATGATGGTGATTGAGCCCAGGGCCTCATGCATTTTAGGCAAGTATTCTACCATGGAACTATACCCTCAGTCCTAGAAGATGATTATGTTGTTGTTGTTAATGTTTTGTGTGTATGTATGTGGTGTCTGTGTGTGTACACATGTTCACATGTGTGCTCACATCCATGTTTGGAGGCCAGAGGACATCACNTGTCTTTCTGGATCGCTATCTTCTTTGTTTACTGAGGTAGGGTCTCTTCCTGAGCTAGACTGTGCTAGTGTAGGTCTAGCTAGCCTGTTTACCCCAGGTATTCCTGCCCCTACCTCCCAAATGCTGGAGTACAGGTAGGCTGCCTCACCTGCTCAGCTTCAGTGTGGTCTCTGGGATCTAAACTCCAGTCCTCAGGCTTATGTGACAAGACATGCTTTATTCACGGAACCACTTCTGCAGCCCCCAAGATTAATTTTTAATTGAAAACTTGTATCAATACCTTTTCTTGTTTGACGTCTATCAAATGTTAGGAAAGAACCTGGGTCTTAAGCATGTTAGAGTAACACAGGGTAAGGACAACTTTTTGTTTAGTATTTACAAAATAGTAAAACTAAAATTTGAACTGGAGTCTATTTGACCAAGAGTCTATGTTCTTTCTATTCTATTGTCTAAGTGTGACTAGAAATATTAACAAGTTATTTCTGTTTGATTTGTTAATTAATCCCCATAAAATACACTTACAACTGCTTACCTGCTTTCTACTTTAAGTTTTTTCAGACTTCTTCACTAAGTGGAACCATGTATATGCTGTGGTTTTACTAAGCTAAAATTAGAATCCATTCTTTTTTACTCTTTTTCATTAGAAGCAGTCTTTTTGAAATAGCATTCCCATTTCTTTCAGATTTCCACTGTAATTTCTCATGAAAATGTTACTTTCAGACAAACCATGATTTCATGACAAGGTGCTTAAATCTGGGTTTGTTAGAAGGCAGAATAAATGGTCTTAGTAAATGGAGTAGAGTGGAACCCTGGGAGTCCCCCATTAATATCTTCACTGCTTATCCTCTAAGAAGAAGTGAGTAATAACACTCACCTGCATGGATAAGCTACTTCAAGAGCACATAGTTTGAAAATAAGCATNCAGTGGTGATAAGTAAAATAGGTAATAGTTTATAATAGCACAAAGGTAGACATGAAACCAATTTTTTTTTTTCCGAGACTGAGTCTTTTTGTGTAGCCCTAACTGTCTTAGAACTCACTCTGTAGACCAGGCTGGCCTTGGACTTACAGAGATCTGCCTGCCTCTGCCTCCTGAGTGCTGGGATCAAAGGCGTGTGCCACCAAACTATTTGGCAAACTAAATTTTCATATTACCTCATTTACTTTCCAAAAATTCTGTAAGGAAGATGATTATTCTCTTTGTAGGGATAGTACTCAGGGATAAAAGACCAAGTTTATCATCAATAAGTAAAAAGCAAAGTTAGGAATTGACTAAGGAGCCTCACCTTGGAAGTGTAATCTTTAGTTGTGGTTGAAGGGAGAGGACTTAGCCCATTTTGTTTAGAATATCTAAGGTTCCTTAAAGGGTCATTCCATATTAGGGCACTTGTAGTGTGAGACTGTAGTGATTGTTCTTTCGGACAGACTTACAGCTCCTTTTTCTTTTGTCTGTTGTTATTCCTGGGCTGCTTGTGTCTGTTCTGTATCCAGCTGTCAGATTCCTTGGCCANGTCTGCCCTACTGCTAGGTGCCACTTCTTAGGGCTTGTCATGAGTTGTTACTTTTACATTTGATTTAGATTTCNTCAGACTTTCCATTAATGTCTTTAGTGTTCTTTCAGGATCCAGTCCAGAATATCACATCACGTGTAGCTGTCATTTCTTATTAACTGGCAGTGGCACTTTCTGAGTCTTATCTTTTATGACTTAGATAGTTTTGAGAAGTATTCATGAGGTATTTTGTAGAAAATATCTCAGATGGGTTTTGTCTGATATTTTCTTCATGGTTGGAGTTGTAGGTTTTTAGGAAGATTCCTTCACAATTGAGATGTTTGCCATCATTAGTGATGTTAACAAATATGTAGATGTGTTCACAAATCACAATGCACGTCTCACAGAGTTATCACAAAGTGAATGCATGCATTCATTGAAACCTTCTCCAGATCACGTAGGAGAGCATTATCTGCCCAGAAGCCCCTTGTGCCCCTCCCTCTTTCATAGAGACAACCACTGTCCTGACTGCTAATCCATCTATTGATTTTCTCTTGGCTTTCTATAAATTATGTNGTTAAGTATGTATTTTGGATGAGTTAATTCTATTTTGGTTGTGAGGCTCAATAGTAGTTTCATTTTTGTTAGACTAGTACTGTATATGGGTAGACTGAATTTATGTTCATCCTACCATTGTAGATATGTGGGTCATTTCCAGTTCTGACTGTTAGAAATAACAACTTTTTAAGAAAAGATTTCTATTTATTTTTATTTTTATGTGTATGGAGTGTCTTACTTACATTATGTCTACATGTATGCAGTCTAGGCCAGAAGAGGGCATTGGATCCCCTGGAGCTGAAGTTAGGATAGTTATTAGCCACCATGTGGGTGCTGGAAACTGAACCCAGGTCCTCTATAAGAGCAGCAAGTGCTCTTAACCGCTGAGCCATCTCTCCAGCCCCTCACTAGGCATTTTACATAGATGTTTGTGAGAGTTTGGCCTGTAATTTTACTGTCTTGCAATGTTCTTAGCAGGATTTTGTATCAAAATAATGCTGACTTTAAGGACAAGACCTTAAAATAAGTGAGGGAATGAACGCTGCCTCTTGTGTTCCCTGGAGAGAATAAGTGAGGGAATGAAAGCTGCCTCTTGTGTTCCCTGGAGAGAAAAGTAAACTTGGTCTGATTCTTGCTTAGATGATTAGGAGAATGTGTCAGCAAGCCGTTCAGCCCTGGAATTCATTGTGGAAGGTTTTAAATTAAGGACTCAATGTCTGTTTAAGGCTTGAGGCTTTCTGTTTTGATAGATTGTTTGTCTAGGAAATTGTCTACTTCGTCTGTGTTTTCAGATGTATTTAACATCCTTTCATGCTTAGTAAGTCTTTAGTGATAAAACCTTTTCCATTTCTGATATTAGTTATTTGTTGTCATCACTCTTGATGGGTAGGGACTAATCTAATCTTTTCAAAGAGCCGTTTTGTTCGTCAGTCTCCTTTACTGTATTTTTTATTTTATTTTATTAATTTTTTCTCTTTGAATTTACTGTTTCCCCTCCTGCCCTGACTTAGGTCATAGATTTTTCAGTCTTTTTATTCTTTAGACTCTCTAATATATTTAGGGCTATAAATTTACCTCTAATCATATTGGTGTATCTTACAGGTTTTTTAAAAATTAGTTGCATGTGTGTATGTGTGTGTGATGTAGAAGCCAGAGACAATGTTGGATATCTTNCTTAATTGCTTTCCATCTCTTTGGGCCTCCCCAGGCACTGCACATATATGGATATATATGCAGGCAAGACATTTATACACATAACTATAAAAATAAATCTTGTCTTTAAAAGTTATGTTATTTCTGTCAGCCAGAACCAGAAATGACCCAAATGCTCAAATATTTTTTGGTATTGGATCTCTTACTGAACCTGAGGCTCACAGTTGGACTAGACTGTCTGGTCAGCAAACCTCAAGGATTTTCCTGTGTCTGCCTCCCTAGTTCTTAGATTACAGGGTATCACCGCACCCAGCTTCTCACTTGGGCACTGGAGATTTNTATTCAGGTACTCATGCTTATGCAGTAAGCACTTTACCACCTTTTTTTNAAAATTAAGTTTTATTTAGTGTGTGTAACATACATTCCGTGGCACTTAGATGGAGGTCAGAGGACAACTTTCAGGAGTAAGTTCTCTCCTTCCACCTGTGGGTCCCAGAGATGACTCATGTCATCAGGCTTGGTGGCAAGCACCTTTAAGCACTAGACATCTCACCTTTTCCTGATTTTTGTTGTTTTATTTATTTGTTTTTGTTTGTTTATATATTTATTTTGGTTTTTCGAGATAGGGTTTCTTTGTGTAGCCCTGGCTGTTTTGGAACTAAGTTTTGTAGTCCAATCTGGCCTTGAACTCTCAGATCTACCTGCCTCTGCCTCCTGAGTGCTGGGATTAAAGGTGTGTTTCACCACCACCCATTTTTTATTTTTTAAAAGATGAAAAAATACTATATTTTGTGTGGGGGGGCATTTTATCTGTATGTACATCTGTGCACCATATGCTGTGCCTGGTATCCTTGGAGCCCAGAAGAGGGCATCAGATTCCTTGTAATAAAAGTTACAGATGGCTATGAGCTGCATATGAGTCCTGGACATTGAACTCAGTTCCTGTGTAAGATGAGCCAGTGCTATTAACCACTTAGCCATCTCTCCAGCCTCTGTCTTTTTGTTTCTATTAGTTACTGAGAGGTTTGTTGAAATTTCTTACTGTGGTAGGCACTGTTCTGAAGTAGCCCAAGATTTTCAGCCTGAGGTATACATGCATGGTACAGTTATTTCTCCTTGCATATAGCCAGTGATATAATAAATTATTTTGATTCCTATTATTTAATATATTCCAGTTATTTAAAATAACTTCTCTATTTTTTAAGAAAGGTGAAGAGATTTTGCAGGTATAGTTAAGGTGCCACATGAATTGAATTTGAATGTTAATTAAAAGGAAAATGATCTTGACTGGGCCTCCCTTAATCAAGTACATTCTTAAAAACATCTGGGCCTTTCAGAAGGCAGAGANATTCATAATGTTTTTCCTGTTGACTTTGAGTAAGCAAACTGGTATGTTGAGGAGAAGGTTACATGATAGGAAATGTCAGGTGGCTCCTAGGCACTGAGGGCCTCACTGAAAAAACTACAGGTTGCTCAATTCTGCAGATGACTAAGTGAGCTTAAGGAGGGTCTGAACAGAAGATGGGTAAAATGAGCTAGCACCCCAGCTAACACCGTGATTTNAACATTGTGATCCAAACAGAGGAACAGAGGATCCGGTGGAGTCGTGCTTGAACTTGAGATCTGTAGAAACAAATAATGAGTTCCTGGCTCGGTTTCCTGGGAGGTGGGCTCAGTGTACACCACCTCCTCTCAGCTGAGCCTAGAGTACAGAGGCAAAGTGTACACCTGTGAGGAAGAGGTGCTTAAGCAGGGAGCCTTGCTCGGCTGTCCTAGCCTCACATTTACTTGCAAAATAGGCAAACAAATGAGTATTGTTTTAAGCTGCTAATACTACATGCAGCAGTAGAAAATTAATCTACTGCTTGTAAATGTTTTTTTTGCCATTTTAACACTGACATTAAAAAAATATATTTGGGGTTGTAGGTGGTACTTCACTGCTTAGCCTGCTGCTCCCTTGCAGTGTACTCTAAATTTTAAGAGAAAAAAAAATGTGTGTATGTGTCCTATAGTATTGCCTAAAGCTGGGCTCATCTCTTTGGCCACTTGTTTTAGAATTGACAATTGCTTAAAATCAAGGTGATCCTAGATGCTTAATTGACCTCTTGTGTTTTTGTTTGATTATTTTGTTACTGTTTTTCCTTTTTTTTGAATTCACTTTAACTCTCACTCACCTGGGGTTACAATCATATGCCACCACATGTGGCTACTTTGTGAGGTATTTTGTTGGTGGTGGTGGTAGTTGGTTGTTTTATTTATTTTTATGTCTTCAATAGCATTTCTGCCATAACCATTCAGTAATGAGAGATCTGGCCACAACCCGAGGGCCTGCTGCTTGGGAATGGATCTCTTTTCGGTATTGGTATTTTGTTTTCCTGCTTGTGACAGCTAGAATGCAGGGCAAGTTTTCAAATGTGCTCTCAAGAGTTCAACTTAGTGGCTCCTCACAGCATGAACCTATGTCTATCTAATGTCCTATATTTCCCATATTTCCCNTTGAACTCTAGAATGACATCAGCTGAGAAAACTATCAAG
>LZPO01066418.1:183688-195449 GCA_001675575.1 Neotoma lepida | reverse complement strand
CTCCTCAGTTAATCCTCTCTAGAAATGCCATCACATACATCCTTAGAGGTGTTTTCAGGTGATTCCCAATCTGCTCAAAGTGATGATGAATATTAAACATTACACAACATATACACACAAATGCCTATTTCTCTACCATTCCTATCCTACACACACACACCAGCCCCACAATATTCATGGAGGATTTGTTCTCAGGATCATCACAGAGGGCAAAACTTGATGTTTACATGACTTGTACAAAATGGCATAGTATTCGCATAGAAACTACATACATCTTCCCATATNCTTAAAACTAACTATCTTTAGGTGAATTAAGACTTGGCACAAAATAAACNCTATGTAGATAGTTATTATACCACATTATTTAGGGAATGATGAAAATAGTCTGTACAAGTGATCAGATAAGTCCTTTCTCAAATATTTTCAACCTGCAATTGATTGAAGCCACAAATGCAAAACCCATGGATCCATAAACAGTGGANTGGTGNTATTTAAAAGTCACAAGCTCACATTGNTAGCTATGGATCTAATTCAGCACTGTGGAGTTCATTCTAGCCTCTCCTCTTATCTATTTCTTTTTTTCCTCAACAGTGAAACCTTCATTTTCTAGTTTAGTCCTAAAATTCAAATCAAATAGTTTCGATATTGTCAACTCAATTCATGTGAAAGCTAGATTTGCTAACTAGAATATACTATTGAACTGCCTCCCTGTCTCTTGGCTATGATCAGGTGTAGCATACAGTATTGTATAAAGNTCTTTTTGCCCCTGCCCTTACAGTGTCTAGTCAAAATGCTGTTTTCCAAAGTTCCTTTGGTTCATTGTCTTCTTCCCTATGCCTTTCAGCATGGTTATGCTGTTCATTTTCACCCCAACTAGCTTCATCTGTTTCTATTTGTATTCCATTTCGGGTTTCCACCACATCCTTATTGATTTTCTTTTTTATTATATGTGACAAATTCACTCTGGTTATCATTCAAATCTACAGGTTTTGAAAAGTTTATAGAGCCATANGACTCATAATACAGAATAATTTCACAACAAAAAATTTCCCTCATGCCATTGCTTTTTAGTTTACCCCCCTCACCANCCAAACCTGACAACCACTAATTTTTTTCCTTCACCAGATTGTCATGTAAATATAAGCAATGTAAATATATCTTTTTTTTTCATTAAGCAAAATGCATTTGAGTTTCAACTGCACCAGGGTATGAGACATTGGTTTATTCTTTCTTATTAGTAAGGAGTACATTATATTGATGGTTTATTGATCTATCTGCTAGCTGANGGACGTTTAGGAATTTTGCAGCTTGTAGTGATTAGGAATACACCTGTTATTCATGAATAAATTTCAGTACTAAACATAACTTTTCAGTTCATAATGACAGATAATCAAAACTGAGATTGCTGTATATCAACTGATTACTCAATGTGATAACAAACTACAAAGCCATTTTTTGAAATGGTAGCCCTGTCTTGCATTATCACAGGTGGTATGTGTGAATTTCAATTACTCTGGATGTTCACTAGCACTCNGTATTGGCAATATTGGGGGTGGGTGTCAGAATAATAGGTGTGTAAGAGTTATCTCATTATTGTCTNACTTTACATATAAACCATACAAGTCTCAATAAATTTAAAAGTATTCACATCATACAAACTATGTTTTCTGACCACAACATAATGAAGTTGGAATTCAGTTGCAAAATTAAATTTGAAAAATTCTTAAACATGTGGAAACAACACACTCCTAAATAATCAAAAGAACAAAAACTAAATCACAGGGGAAATGAGAAAGTTACTTAATGTAAAGAGTTCATATGAAGTCTTAATAAGATTTCTGAAAAGATAGCAGAGGGAATACCTCTCAACTCACTCCATGAAGCCAATAGTATCCTGATAGTAAAGCTAGATAAAGATAACACACACACACACACACACACACACACACACACACACAAACACACACACACAAACCAGACCAGTACTTGTTAGGCATATAGACAACAAATTTATTGTAAAAATTCAGTTCATTTAACACATAAAAATTAGTTAATGTAATATAACATATCAACAGAGAAATAGGTAAGGTCCACATAATCATTTCATTAGATGTAGAAAATACAGTTGACAGAATCCAAAGACCTTTGGTGATAAAACCAAACCAAACAAGTTAAAAATAAAATGAAATTCCCAAAGGGTTATAAAATAAATCTAAGGTAAGGAAAAAACAACAAACAAACAAACAAACAAAAAACAGGCTGGGGAGATTGTTCAGTGATTAGTATGCTTGTCATACAAGCATGAGGATTGAAGTTCAGATCCTGAGAACCCATGAAAATGCCTGATGGGTGTGGCAGCCTGCTATAATGCCAGCTTTGGAAAACTAAGACTGGGGATCTCCAGAGCACGTTGGATAACAAGACTAGCCACATTGGTAAGCTCTGGGTTTGGTTGAGAGACCCCCGCCTCAAAGAATAAAGTATAGAAACAATCAAAGATGATTCCTGACACCAATCTTTGACCTTAACTAAACAAGTATGCACTCACGCAAATGCAAAACATGCATACACAGGTATACACATACATGACAATGTAGAAAGAAAATAAACATAGTCAATATCATACTTAATGGTCAATTACCAAATGCTTTCCCCATAAGATGAAGAGCATGGCAACAATGTTCACTGTAGCTGGAAGTTTCTCTGGTCCNACCCAGCNCCACAGTCCTAANGAATCTCTCCCACCCAAGCTCTCACAGCCACTTATAAAATAATCACTCAGAGGCTTANATTAATTACAAACTGTATAGCCTATGGCTCAAGCTTCTTGCTAGCTAGCTCTTAAATCTTAACTCAACCCATTCCTATTATTCTATGNGTTGCCANGTGGCCATGGTGTTACNGATCTGCTGGCATATTGTTGCTCTTTGGGCAGCAGGCTGGCATCTCTCCTGACTACATCCTTCTTCATCTCCGTCTTCAGTTTAAATGTACTGCCTAACCTTATTCTACCTCGCCATTGGCCAAACAGCTTTATTTAGCAACCAATAAGAGCAACACATATTCACAGCATACAGAAAGACATCTCAAAGTAGTTCACTCTTACTATTTTTTTCACCATTTTAATGGAGGCAGGTAAAAAAAGTAAAAGGCATCCTAGAAGTAAAAGTATTTCAATTCTCAGATAACATGACCAAAATAATAGAAAATCCAAAACAATNCACTTTCTTTCTTATGCAGAGCCNAATGTACATGCATATNTATTTATGTATTTGTATGTAGAACATGACTACATGGGAGTAAGTAAGGGGAGTAATGAGGAGGGGAAATAAGAGAGAATAATGGGGTGATAAAGACAAATATCACATGTTCTCATATGCTTAACCTATATGACCTGAAAGTAAACACGGAGGTATATGTATGTTCTGGAAGGAAGTGAATAGGGGGACAAAAAAGGACTATGGGGGCAACTGTGAGAAAAGTACANTGNTACATATGTATGAAAAGCCATAAAGAAACCCATTCACTATTTTGTATACCTACTAAAAGATCTTTTAAAAACAGTGAAACACTGTAAGGACNTATAAGTCCAATAAATTTTNAAGATAGATCAATACANAAAAATCAATTATATTTCTATACACTTCAGAGGAAAAATTCAAAAATGAAGCTGAATCAAGAGAGCTGAAAGTTCAAATCCNGACTAGGTTATNTAGTNAAACCTTGNCTCCAACAATAATATTAATAATCATAAATAATAATAAAATCAATGAAAATNATAATAGAAAAAGAAANGGGAAAAAAGCAAAGAAATAATTAAGTTGGGCCANTATTTNATACTATATATTCAGTTCACTTAAAATGGATCAAAGATCTGAATTTGAAATNAAAAACTAAAAACCCTNAGGAGGAAATATAAGTNNACATTCTNCATGGCTNGGAGTAGGCAAAAGATTCTTAGGACATCAGAAGCACAAGCAACCAAAACTAAAATATAGTTAAATTGAACTTAACTTTCACTTATATATTTATTTTAAATTTAATTTAATGTGTGTGTGTGTGTGTGTGTGTGTGTGTGTGTGTGTGTGTGAGAGAGAGAGAGAGAGAGAGAGAGAGAGAGAGAGGTGGATTGTGTGATGTATGCACACGTACACAGACCAGAGGATGTCAGAGGTCCCACTCTATCATTCTCTGCTTTATTCCTTTGAGACAGTGTCTTTCACTGAACTTAGAGCTAGACTGGCAGCCAACAAGCCCCAGTAATCCTGTCTCTGTCCCACCAGCATTGAGTCATGGGCAGATGCATGACCACCACCCCACTTTTTATTTGGGTACCGGGGATTTGACCTCAAGTTCTCATGCTTGTATAGCAAGTNCTTTTACTTGCTGAGCTGCCTCCTCAGCACCATTAAGACTGATTTGGAGAAAATGTGATCANTCATTTATCTAATAAANACTTGTATCTAGAATATATAAAGAAGTCTTACATTCACTAAGAAAAANCAGTCTCANGTTGGTCCATTTGAAATGTTCCTACCTCTTTGTGCCAATTCAAATTCTCTTCTTAATCTGGTATGGTGTTATCTTACTGCCTCAAGTAGCTCCTTTAACTTTTCTNATAGAATGGCTCTCATTTCTTTTATATTTTTCTGAGAAGGTTCTTATTTCTCCTTCATTTTTTGAAAGGTATGATTTCTAGCTTCAATAATACTGTGCTAAAAGGTTTGTTTACCTTGAAGCATTTTAAAANTGTCACTCATTGTCTCCTGGTTGGCAAGGTTCCTGACAAGAAGTGTGCTGTAGGTCTTGCCTTTTTCTGTTTCTGGTGTGTCATTTTTACTTTGGACACTGCAGGATTTTCTCTGTGTATTTTGTTTACAGCAAGTTCAACACGGTTTCCACACAAATTCCACCTGGATTNTTTTCATAAATCAGTAAGATGACTNTAAAATTCATATGAGAACTCAAGAAACCCAGCATAGCTGAAACTACCTTGCTTTTTTACGTTTGGGTGGGCATTTGAGGAGGGTGGTCATTATTGTGTTTGATTTTTACTTTTGTATCTATCGTTCTTAACATTCTTAGCTATGGTTTAATATGNTATTAACTNCTGAAAGTGGTAAGCCACTATTTCTTCACATATTTCTTCATTCCANTTTCTATTTNCCCCGATGTTCCAGTTGTGTGCTTGGAAATGACTTTTTTAATTAGCACCCATTACTTATACAGAGCAATGAGTTTTATTGTGACAGTTTGATACATGATTATAAAATATTTTGATAATGTTTACCCACACTGTCATGTCTGCTATCTCCCCTTCTTCTTCTCTAAAAGTTCCTCTTCTACTTTCCTGTCATAATTTTTAAGTTTTGTAAATAAAAGAAAAATGTGATAACTACCATCTTTCTGAGTCTGGCTGATTGTTTAACATGATTTTCTTTACTTCCATCCATTTTCCTATAAATGAAATTATTNTGTTCTTCTTTGTAGCTGAATAATACTCCATCTTGCATATATACCACATTTTCTTTATCCATTCCTTTGCTGATGGGCACCTAGAGTAATTTTATACCTTGGCTATTTTGATTAGTGCCATGATAAACATGATTGTGCAGGAATCTCCATGGTAAAGTGACTTTGATTCTTTTGGGTATGTATCCTTGGGGAGGTAGCCATGAGTGGTATGGCTGGATTGTATGATAGTTCTACTTTTGTTATTTTAAAGAAACTTGGTACTAGCTGCATTAATTTTCATACCCACTGAGATGTATGAGCATTCCATTGGGAATGACATTCTAAACACTTTCTACATTCCTATATTGAAATTAGGAATCCCTTATGAAGATGGTCAAAAGAAATCCTTAACAACCTTCGTAACAAAGAATTTTTCTACTAAAGGTTACATAGGGTTGCTGCTCTATGCAAATGATACACAAACAATTACTTAAATTGGCCTAACATGAAACAATAGAACAGAAAGGAGGATAGTATTGAACACTCAAATCCAGGAAAAGCTTTATAGCTTTTCTCATCTATTCTTTAAGTCTATGGAACCTTTCCTGTGTCCCTGAGCCCTTCTGTGAGTTACAGGTCAATAGCAAAAAGTCAGATTTGGTTTAAATTATACATTAACTGTGTTTGTACATTTACTTTAATCCTAAGTAGCTTTATTTCTTCTTTTAATCTCAAGGCAAGGAGAAAAGCAACTCTTTAAATAATTAATAGCAATAAGTAAAAAGTGATGCTTGAACGGCTTTAACCTCCAGTTGTAACTAGATATCATCTTGGACTTTCCTCCATAGCCATGGCCACTGGAGCAGAAAAATATAGTGGTAGCCAGATCTATGGTCATGGTAATAGTAATGGAGCTGTTGACACTCCCTAGACAGAATCAGGACATCCTTGCCTGGTATTTCAGCTATCACTCCCTGCCCTTGGTTGCAAGTGATCTTAGGAGCTGCTAGGGTATATATACAAGCAAAAAGTTGATTAAGAGCAGGACTCCATGATACAGTTTCTAAGAAGTCATCATCTATAATGTGGTGGGACTTTATGGTGATACAGTGTTTGAGTGTCACCATGTTCCTGTAAATAATCCCTCACCAGTACTCTGTAAGCTTAATAAACTCAATAGTCTCATCAAGTTGAATTTTGGTGAAATCATAATTTGGTTTCTTGTTGGTGCCCATCTAATTGGACATTCATTTATGTCTCCTCAGGAAAAGTGAGCACAACAGTAGCTTTCATCACTATGTTCCCTAAAAGCTGCAGGAATGTGACACAGTAAGGCCTGTTGAAGATAATGAAAACTCCAGTCTGGATGGAGATTTAACATTTCAGTTGGACAGGGTCAATGACCTGGTTAAGGGACTACCATCAGGAAGGTGGGACCACCCTAAGCTATGCTAAACAGATAGGAGGAATAAACAGTTCTTTAAGGAGATAATGTATTTTTCATTCCCAGAATTCCCACCCCCTAGAGCAGTCCCTACCAGCTGAGCTGCAACTTGGTTTGGCTGGATCTGACTATCTTTCTAACTCAAAAAAGTGTGACTATCCCTTTTTCTTTTGTTTTGGATGCTCTCAGAACCTAAATATGCTTTTTTGGGGTACTTTGAGCTGACTTATTTCTTTCTCTAATCACTTCTGTTTTGTTTTGTTTTGTTTTTTGGTTTATTAAAACAGGGTTTCTCTGGCTGTCCTGAAACTCACTCTGTAAATGAGGCTGGCCTCAAACTCAGAGATCTGCCTGCCTTTGCCTCCCAAGTGCTGGGATTAAAGGCACCAACACACCCAGTTTGTATAAAATTTTCAAAGAATTAATAAAAATACTATTTTGTAAAAGAGTGACTGTAGTGCAATCCTAATTGGTCTTATCCATAAAAACCCACAGTCAGATATCGGGAGAAAAGCTGAAATTTCAGAGAAGCACAGGAACAACCACAGTCACTTCTCACCTCTCCAAATCCTCAGACTGAAAAGGGGCCAAGATCCTGCCTATGCCTTGCCTTTTCACTTCCTCTCTCTGCTCAGTCATATCACTTCCCATCTCCTGTCTATACAGACCTCCAGATCTCTGTGGTTAACTAGTGGCAAGCTCTACCCTCTGATCTTCAGGCAAGCTTCATTTGTCAGGACACAAACAAAATATCATAACATTTCCCCTTTTTTGTCTAAAATAAAAAGGAGAAGGTTTTAACGTAGAAAAACTAAGTACAATAAGTACAATAACTATAGGCAAATATATACAGGCAATAATTACATCAACAATGTCTAGTACATTAACATTTGACAAATTCAGGGAAAATACTCCATATCTATCCTATTTTAGTGATTCCAAAAGGTTGTACCTAACACACTTTCTATTCTAACTTGCATTACCAAAATTATCTTTTAATGTCTCTCAACCTTACACACTTTACACCTCTTTAGTGAATTTCTTTTCTGAATCTGGTAACAAGGAAAACTGTAACTATAACTATAAAGTCTTAAACTCACTTAGAGACCTGAGAAGGAAATAATATTAACTAAGTAAGCAGAAAGTGCAAGCAAGTGACTTCCAAAAATTGTGAGAAATGCCAGAAATAGTTCACTGCCTGGACAGTCACCCAACGTTCCTCGGTAATGTTGGGGCATCCATCTTCCACCTACAGGCCTAGAATATCTGACAGCCTTTTCTGTGAAGCAGGGATTTTAAAAGGCTGTCCTACCTTGTCTTGGCAAAGTTTGGCAGTCACTTTCTTTTGTGTCCTCCTTGTCCAATTTGGACAGCATACAGTCAGTAATCTTACCCAGTATCTAACATTTGCCACAAAGGAAGTAAACACCATACGGAGTTTTTTTGATGTCCCTCATCTTCTCTGAAGTAGATTGGTGCTGCCAGGAGCAGACATAGCTCATGTTCATAAAAAAAGAACCTATGTTATTGAAACATCTTAAATGTCATATTCTGTAGATCTCTGAAGTATTTGAAGACCACCTGTCTACCTAAAATATATCTCTGTTTGACCTTAAAAACATACCTAACATGACTACAAGTTTAATTGCAATAAGTGACTAAGTGCTAACATGCATTTTTTATTATCCTAAATAGTTTGTAGTAATAACTTTCAAGGACTAGAAATTTGCATTGCATTGTTAAATGAGCTGTATAAGTACAATATCTTGAATAAGAGTGGAAACGTATATATAGTATGTTCTAACAAAAAAAACCTTAAATTTGTATCAATATATAAAAATCCATATCAGTGTAACTTATTTAAAATTAGTAGTTGCTCTTTTTGGTTTAAAAGTAGATTCAATAATCTACCCTTTTATCCTATTTCTATAGCCCCCCTTTTTCTTCTTAGAATGAGATCCCTGAATCTAATCTCCTTTGTTCAGCTTTTATTCTGACCATTACAACTTGTAACCAATCCCCCTAAACAATGACAAATATCCATAACCCATTGAATGACCAAAAACTGTCTGCCCCACCTCTTGAGAATATGGGTGTCATGTTCTTAAAATTACTTCCTACTGTCTGGGAGCAATGGCATCTTTAGGGGACTCTGAAAAATTGAGATAATTATCAGGTCCTGGGAGAGCTAGCTATACCATTTGTTGTCCAGTCTCTGCATAATGGGAAAATGCAGGACTTATCTCAAGTCCTGGCTAGAGTAGTCTGTGAGGGTGGACCATTTCAGCTAGCCACTTTGAAATTGTCCTGAGCTGTTTGTAGTTCAAAGCNGATCTTTGGGTGGTGTTTGTCAGCTTAGTGACTTTATCACANTCCTGATGGANTTGTTGTGGGGCNCCATCCTCCTTTTGGATATGTCAAAGTTTACTGTTAGGCATGGTCATGTTTCACTGCAGAAAACAAACATTTTAAATGTCATATGCAGCAGAGCTCAAAGAAATGAAAGGATCAATATTTGTTATATATATCCAGAGTACAAAAAGTTAATTCCTAGTTACCTGATAGAAACTCAAACCCAAAATCATTTACAGGAAGCTAGATGAAGCCTTTTTCTAGAATTAATACTCTATATGACCATTAATATCATGTCAAAAAAGTTTAAACATATATAAATCTTATAAATTTTGAGATAGTATTTATACATTAAGAAAAGTGTTAAAGAGTCAAAGTAAAACCAAAAGATTATGAGATTAGTGGCAATAAAACAGTCACTAAATTTTGGTTTTTCTTCAGTTGCATACCAGGTGGCTCTTCTGACACGAGACAGNGATTTTTGGATTTTNTTTTAACAAGCATGCTTGGGTTTAGAGAAAGAGAGAGCCACACTCCAACTCCAAAATCAGCTCTAATTTTTAATTGGACTGGGACTACAAAAAGACCATTTGCATTATGTATCTGTAGAGAACAGCAGAAACAAATGTTTGGGAAGATTTATGAAATTTTATCCTGTTAGATATATGATATGCCAGTAGGTCAATTTACTCTTTTTCTTGGGACATTTTTTTTCTGGATGATTTGTCCTTTTTCTTCACATGTCTCATTTATCCAGTGGTCTTCAGATTCCTTAGATGGATGCATTCATTCTCCTGAAAAGACAAAAACAAAAATTTGTGGTGATATTTTATCTGTGTTCCCCAATAAAATTTATCTGAGGATCAGAGAAAATATGGGGCAGCCAGCCACTAGTAGCAAAAAAATAGTCATGCAAGTTAGCACACGCCCCTTATCCGTTTGTTTCTCTGTGACTCCAAGGTCACATTGGGAACTAGTGAAAAGGGGTGGTGGCACATGCCTTTAATCCCAGCATCAGCCATAGAGTTCTAGAGGTCCGTTCAGACAGACAGGAAGTGATGTAGCTTGGTGAGGATAGGAAATGAGTTAGCAGAATGGACAGGCATAAAAAGCTGGGTTAGACAGGAAGTTGCTCTCTCTTCTCTTCGCTTTGCTCTTTGGAAGTAGCAGCAGCATTGGTGAGGTGAGGCTAGCTGGTGGCTTGCTCCCAATTCCTCTGATCTCTGTCAGATTTTCACCCCTATTTCTTGTTCTGTGTATTTATTAATAAGACTGGTTAGAAATTTGTCTTACATTTGGCGTCCCAATGTGGCTAGAACTCATTAAAAAGCCGTTGGTGGCCTTAAAGGCCGTGGGTTACAGGCCCTCCAGCTTGGCAGGCGCTACAAGCGATAGCGGCTGCAGGCGGCCAGATCTGCAAGCAGTTTTGGCTGCACATGGCCAGAGCTACAAGCGGTTGGGTCTACATGTGTCCTGAGCTACAAGCCATCCAAGCTACACACAGGTGGAGCTGTCTCTTATACACATCTAGATGTGTATAAGAGACAGGATTAATGTAGGAGGGTCTAGCTTATTGTAGGTGGTGCCACTCCTGGACAGATGGTTCTGGGTGCTATAAGAAAGCAGGTTAAACAAGCTTTAGAGAGCAAGCCAGTAAGCAGCATTTTCCCATGGCTTCTGCTTCAGTTTCTACTTCCAAGTTTCTGTCTTGAGTTCCTGCCCTGACTTCCTTCAGTAATGGAATGTGAATTGAGAGTTGTAAGAAGAAATAAAGCCTTCCCTCCCAAAGATGCTTTTGGTCATGGTGTTTATCACAAGAGAAAGCCTGAGACAAATACTCAGATAAAAGCAACTCTAGGAAGAAAGGGTTCAAGAGTATGGTCCATCACAGCAAAGAAGCAAAAGCAGCAGGGTCTTGAAGGTCACATCTCATTCGTAATCAGAAAGCAGAGAGTGATGGATGCATTCTAGTGCTCAGCTCACTTTATACAACCAAGGATTCCCACCAGGGAATGGTCCTGCCCATAGTTAAGATGAGTCTTCCCTCATCAATTATCCTAATTGAGACAAAAACCTCACAGGTATGTACAGAGAATAAATAACCCCTCAAAGGTGATGTGTTTCCTAGGTGATTATAGATCTTGTCAAGTTTACTATTAAGACTAACAATCACAGTATTAGAAATACACACTGGGCGCTGGGTTTCCATACATGGAAGAATGAAATTAGATCCTCATCTCTCATCCTGCACTAAAATTAATCCAAAATGGATCAAAAACTTTAAGGTTAAATTTGAAATTGCTAGAGGAATACATGGGCAAAACATTTCAAGATAGAAGCATAGGTGAAGACTTTCTGAAAATGACTTTGCTAGCACAGGAAATAATCCTAAGAATTAACAATTGTATCTGCACAGTAAAGGAAACAACCACCAGAATAATGAGACAGTTTACAGAATGGTAAAAATGTCCATGTTAACTGCACAACAGATGGGATCAAAATCTCAGATGT
>LZPO01066418.1:166122-176554 GCA_001675575.1 Neotoma lepida | reverse complement strand
ACTACATCATTGTATCATTGTTGTGGTTGTTATTATGGCTCAATGCCATTGTCACCAAAGTACCTAATGTAATGCATTTATTTTACTTCTTACAGATGCTTTTCATAAAGCAGTAATCCTTTCCTGCAAGGTGCATCATAGTTATTTGTGACTAATGTATTAGTCAGGGTTCTCTGGAGGACCAGAACCAATGGAATGAATATATTAAACCAGCTTACATTAAAATGGTAATGACAGCTGTCTCACAGCAGAGAGGCTGAGAATCTGGTAGTTGCTTCGTCCTTGAGGCTGGGTGAGACAGAGTCAGAGTAGTTACACAATAGTTGTCTCTCACTGGAGAGGCTGACAACCCAGTGGCTGCTCAGTCCACTAAGGCTGGGTGCCTCAGCAGTCCCAGTCTGGTTCAGAAAACCTGGAATGTTTCTGGAGAGCTACTGGTTCTTAGTCTAGGATGGAAGTCTATAAATGTTGGTTCTGATGTCAGTAAAGAAAGCAACAGCAACAGCAGCAACAGGGTAAATCAACTTTGCACCAAGAGGGAAAGCCAAGCAAGAAAATGGAGAATAATCTTCTATGGTCTGTGGCCTTTTTATCTGATCTGCTACCAGAAGGTGCTGTTCACATTTCAGATTGTTCTTGTCATACTGACTAAGACAATCAGGACAACTCCTCAGGTGAGGCTCCCTGCTCAGGTGATTCTAACTTGGGGTGATAGACCCCAGATTCAGGGTACTACCTTCTCGGGAGGGTGCCCCAAGAACCCAGACTCCAGACCAGTTGATGTAAACAGCAAGAGGGTGTATTCAGGCGTTTGTACAAACGGGCAGACTCTTCTCTCCAGAGTAAGAGCTGCCCCGAGCTGCAATCACGCACAGTTTTTAAAGGCAAAAACCACAAAATTACAGTTTTCATATAGATTCATTTTGATTGGTTCGTGTCTAGGGACTTCCACAAAAATATGGCTTACTCATAGGGTTGGTGCTCATCACCATGGAGACTAGAGTTGGGACATTCCAGAATCAAGTAATCATTATCACATGAATGTCTTGTGACATTTGGTGGTCAAGCAATTGAGGTTTTTCTGAGAACTTTTAGGGGATTTACACACACACAAAGGTCACAGTGGCTTTTCCCCAGAACACCTGTAATTATCCTAACTACAGTTGAGCAATTACCTTTTTACCAGAAACCTCCAATTGTGGTTGAGCAATGGTTGGGCAACATATCTTAACAGAAATCTTGACTGTTTAGTTTCTCATTCCCAAGGGGGGTTTCAGGCCTAAAGAGTATGGGGGTTTCAGGCCTAAAAAAGTCAGGGTCTTACAGGTGCAACATGACATTTAAACCAACTGATAGACCCCAGATTCAGGGTACTACCTTCTCGGGAGGGCACCCCAAGAACTCAGACTCCAGTCCAGTTGATGCAAACAGCAAGAGGGTGTATTTGGGCAATTGTACAATCAGGCATCTCTACAAGAGAAGCACCGAACTGCAATTACACACAGTTTTTAAAGGCAAAACCCACAAAATTACAGTTTTCATACAGATTCATTTTTGATTGGTTTGTGTCTAGGGACTTTCCACAAAATTTGGCTTAATCATAGGGTGGGTGCTCATCACCATGGAGATTAGAGTTGGGACATTCCAGAGTCAAGTAATCATTATCACCTGAATGTCTTGTGACATTTGGTGGTCAAGCAATTGAGGTTTTNCTGAGAACTTTTAGGGGGTTTACACACACACAAAGGTCACAGTGACTTTTCCCTGGAACACCTGTAATTATCCTAACTACAGTTGAGCAATTATCTCTTCACCAGAAACCTCCAATTGTGGTTGAGCAATGGTTGGGCAGCATATCTTAACAGACATCTTGACTGTGGTTGAACAGTAGTTTAGCAATTTGGTCTGGCTTTAGTTTCTCATTCCCAAGGGATGTTTCAGGCCTAAAGAGTATGGGGGTTTCAGGCCTAAAAAAGTCAGGGTCTTACAATAAGAGTATGGTATATATCATTTGTATTGCAGAAAAATAAAAGTTGAAAACTGCCATAAAACATGTGCCTGAATGAATAACTGTGACACAAGGGAACTTTCAGAAGAGTGTACAACTGTATAGAAGGGCTCCTGAGGAACAAAACTACAGTTATGGTTTCTCCCCTCCCAGTATCAAATGCAATGAATTTTTGGATCATAGAAAAGTACCTGAAAATCCCTTTTATTTCTGAAAAGCTCAAAGGAAGGAAAGAAAAATTAAGAAGGGTTTCCTTTTCCTGAAAATACCAGAAAATTTTTCCTTATTTTTCTTCTGGAATAGTGGAGTAAGAAGCTTTGAAAACTCACTCCTAAACCAAGCATGGTGTGTATGTCTATAATCCTGGCACTTAGAAGAGTGAGAGAAGCAAAATCATAAGTTCAAGACCAGCCTTAGCTATCTAGACAGTTATAGGACACTTTAACAACCACACCACTTTGACAACTCTGCCACCACAAAAAGAAAAAGGAAAAGAGAAAATCTGCTCTTCACAGAAGCAAGAAGTGCTCTATAAAAATTACCATTAATCATCCTTTGTAGACAATGCTATCTCTGGCCATTGTCTAATCTCCGGCATGAGAATGTTTTCCTCTGCAGTAGTAAGTTTGGCTGTGACTACTGTCATCCCTTGAGGATATTCCACATTACTCTTTAATACATTCTATATCCTACACTCTATACTTCTATACCCCACATTTTCTTTCTGAAATCTTTCAATGAATCACAGTGACCATGGACTAGGGGCAGAGCACAGAGTGAGATACCAGTAATATCTCTTGGTGTTTCTGCACAATTGTGATTGGATTTCTTCATCTTCATCACAATAAATAATTTTCGATTCATCTCTTGTATGATCCTTCATAACTGACACAAATTTAATCCCCAAATCTAAGAGGTTAACTTGACCTTAAAAGACAATGTAACCAGACAATTTGTAACCAGACAATTTAAGTTGGATGTTAGAGAGGCATGACTTATAACTGGCAATTGTTATACCAGGACCTAATTAAAATAACTTTTGAAGAAAATTACAAAGCTTGTCATAGTGACCCAAGCCTCCCATTCTGTTTTCTATGCTGGGACCTACAAGAGGAACAAAAGGGATAAAAGTGAAATAAAGCCATCAGAGGGGCAGAGAACAAAGGAAATGCAACAATTCTTATAACCTTAAGAAGTGACTGGGGTATCCCTGATGGCTCCTCTCCTGGAAAAAATGGACAAATCATTTCTCTATCTGACAATCACTTGGCAGAGGGAGGGGGGACTGAATATTGGTAGTCCTCCTAAAACTCCTTACCCTTAGGCAAGATAGCTCACCACTGTATAAACTGATAATGTGACTGCTCCATGGCATGGTTAGGGGAAAGGTTTATATTGTAGATATGAGAAAGAGAATAACCAGAGAAAAAAGTAGTCTGAACATGGCCAGCAGACTGGATCTGGCCATGAGAGAAGCAGGAGTTGGGGGAGAGATCAAAAAATAGAAGGGTTAGAAGGAGAATGAGCAGCCGTGGGGAGGGAAGCCTGTGGGTTGGAGGGTGTTTAGGGTAAGGGAGGAGGTGAGAAGAGTTAGAATGAACTTTGGAATATGTAACAGGTACTTGTGATACTGAGAGAGCCTGGAGGCCAGCATGAGTTTGGTATGCTTGTAGGAACCACAGATAGCCATTTGTCCCTTCTGCCTTTTGGAATTTGAAGAAATGGGGTTTTCTTTGGACATGACACCAGGAGGATTGAAGAAGCTCAGATCACAGCCCCAAATTTTGTCCCTGGAATGAAGATGCCCTCTGCTCCAGTTGACCTTTGATGCAATCATCACCTTGGATAAGACAGAGCCTCTTGTGTAAATCTTAAAGTCACAGCCATCAAAGTCCTGAGAATTGGCAGCTGAATTCATCATTCCTGGTGTGCTGCTCTATGTTTACATGTCCAGAGGCTCTCAAATGGTCTGAAACTTTCACATCTGTCTGATCTTGTGACAGGGCACAAACAGGAAGTGAAGGATAAGGCAGAGGTGCAAATGTGCCTACCTTTGTATTTGAACATACCCCCACATGTACACAAAACACCTTGGCAAATGCTGAGAGACTTGTTGGTTTCAATACATTTAAAGAAATTGTGTGTGTGTGTGTGTGTGTGTGTGTGTGTGTGTGTGTGTGTGTGTGTATTACATCAAAGCTGACCACTGGTGCAATAATGAGATGATTGTTACAGGGGTAATCAACTGGTCTCTGGTTGGCTTTTAAATCCACTTCACAGGAGCAATTCATATCTGATACTGTAAACTTGGTCAAAAGCCTATGGTTGGAAAGGTCATGGCCCCTATGAGGGAACCTACTACTGTAGTTTTGACAAATAGTCATGGTGTCAAACTGCCTACTAGGAGAATTGAAGCCCAGATCACAGTCCCAAATTTTGTCCATGGAATGAAGATGCCCTCTGCTCCAGTTGGCCTCTGACTCAATCATCACTTTGGATTGGACAGAGCCTCTTATGTAAATCTTAAAGTCACAGACATCCTACTACTGTACTTTTGACAAGTGGCCATGGTGTTAAACTGCCTTCTGAGTAACTACATGTATACCCATAGATTACTGCTGCTCTCAGCCTTGCTCTACTCTTGCTGTGGACAAGAGTAAATGCAGAGACTCATAACTAGACAATGTACTGAGAATATGTGACTTTTGTGTGTTCATACCTAAATGGTACATCTAACTCATCCCATCCAAGGCCTAGGGAATGTAGAAGGAGGAGCAGAAAGACTATAAAAGCTGGAAGATGAGAAGAAGTTCTGTAATATGCTGTCTTCTGCACATGAACTAGTGCTATGGTCATGAACTCATAGCAGGAGTGGCTATCTGAACAAGACCTACTCAAGATCAGGCTCATTGACATTCTCTCATGAGGAGAGAATGGGCTTTTAAGGCCCCATTCCTTGTTGAACAGTAAATGGTTGTTGGGCAAGGAGCATTAATTTCACTCAGTGGTGTTGCCACTGGTACATTGCTTACCCCAAGCAATTAGTCCCCATCCATGTTCATGCAGGCAGCCCTAATTAAATGCAGTCAGCCACAAAAATAAAAGGACCAAAGCTGCAAATGAGTAGAAGAGGTTCAGTGAGAGATATGGAAGTGGATAAGAGAGGATAATGGAGAGGAGACCATAATGAAAGAACATTATATATGTGAAATCATAAAGGAATATTTGAATTTTTTTAAATGCAAAAATTAAGGCTAAGTGAAATTTAGGTGTTTGTTTAATGTCACACAAACTGCTGAAGAAGAACCCCAACCTTTTACTTCATAACATGATAAATTAAATAATTGGATCATGTCCTCTTGCTCTATAAATACAGCATATGGTTCTCTGATTCAGTGTTTGTTGTATGATTTCCTAAACACAAAAGAATGATGATTTACTTCAGACCAAGAGTGACTACTGCTAAGGTCAGCTGATAATCCATCCAATTTTCATCTAGATGATAATTCTCATTAGCCATGAAATATAACCAAACACATTTATGAATTCTAGGGACTAGTATGTGAACATTTTATGAGAAGTTGTTATTATTTCCACTACATACATAATACAAAAATTATGAAATGCACAATTCAGCAATAAAATTGGATATCTCAATATTTAAGCTTGTATAATTGATAGAATAATAGAAAAATCAGCAAAGATGTATAAGACTTGCTGATAAACATAATTATTTTATGCTTTATATTCCAGGTTAGTTGGTACTTGAACTTCTGACTAATTCTAACTAATTCTTCTGTCTAAGCCTTTCATCTCACTATAGAAGTACAGGGATTACAGATACATACCATCATAACTGGATTTTTACATAGGTTCCTGGGATCAAATTCAGGTTGTTAGGCTTGCATGGAAAGTATTTTCACCCACTGATACACCACTCTGGCCTAGCAAGTAAAGTTTTGTGCTGAATATACTTTTACTTACACTATATCACAATGCATTCACAGGCTCTGCATACTTGGATTGAATCAACTACAGATAAAAAATATTTGGGAAAAATTGTATCTTTAGTGAACATATATTGAATATTCTTTCCAATATCCTTTAATTTTGTATAACAACTGTTTTATAACAGTTACATTGTATTAGATACTATGAGGCACCTAAAGATAATTTGAAGTATACAAAAGGATATATGCATGGGTTCTATGCCAACACTTATTTATTGTAAGGGCCCTGAGTATTTGTGGATTGTGATATCTGAAGTGGTTCCTAGAACCAATCTCCTATGTTAGTGGGGGACAGCTGTATTCTAACTGACTTCCAAAGTCTAAAGCTAAGTCCCTTGAAATGGATGCATATGGGAGGTATTTTTTCATTTTGAAGCAGACAAGGAGCACATTATGTCTCTTCAAATGCTATCAAGTTGATTCAAACCACACCCTTCACATGCTCATTCATTTAGATGACTAGGCAGCCAGCTATTTTTGAGTTTCTATTATGTATGGTGCACTTTCCTAAGCATTACATAAAACTCAGATACTATGAGTGAATAACAGTGAAACATTTTGCAGTTCTCACAACTGCAAAGTGTCAAAGAACCTAACATAGGGCTTCTTTTCTAAGGCAAAAAAGAAATAGAAAGAACATACAGAGACATTTCCAAATATGATGTTCTGTGATACACATCCACTACTACCAGAGGGTATACTTAGTAAAGCCTTGGCCATGCCTAGGAAAAGCTTGTCAACCAAAAGAAAAGTCCAAATTAGTTCTTTAAGTGCAACATTTTAAAAGAATATTTAATATACCACTCCCACAAACAGTTTGAAAGGTACATTTCTGAATCCTATTAGCATGAAAACACAATTTGTGAATTTCTGATATTCTGCCTAAAATAAGACAACCGACAAATGTTGCCTCCCAAATAATTAGATATTACATGTACTAAGAGCTGTCAGTGCAGGGCACCATGCTTTTAAAAAGCAATCAATAAAATTGTATTACTTTCCTCAACAACTTGTTTTTTCCCATTAACAAAAGGAAATATAGAAATGGAATCATTTATTTCATCAACTTTTCACCAGCCAGCTGTGCTGGTAGTGGGAATACAGGCATACAGAATATGCTCAGGCATATTACTGACTAGCTTTACATTTAAATTAACCCATTTCTATAAATCTGTACTTTGTCACACAGCTCGTGGCTTACCAGTAGTTTCACATCTTCCTGCTCCTGGTGGTGGCTAGCAGCATCTCCTGACTCAGCCTTCCTCTTCCCAGAATTCTCCTTGCTTGTTTATCCCACCTACATTTCCTGCCTGGCTACTGGCCAATCAGCATTTTATCAATCAATCAGAGCAACACATATTCACAGCATACAGAACAATATCCTCATCATTTCCCCTTTTCTTTCTATTTAAAAGGAAGATTTTAACTTCAATATAGTAAAATTACGTAAAACAAAACAGTTATCTAGCAACAATTACAATATCTATTTATATTTGGCAAAATTAAAGAAAATATTTTATCTATCCTATATTTGTGAGTCTAAAGTTTTATATCTAATTTATCTTTTATTATAACTAAGGAAAACTATAATCTAACTATCTAGTCTTCAACTACATCAAAGACCTCAGAAGGATATAATACTACCTAAGTAAACAGGAAGANNATTGTAAGCAACTTTNAAAANTCTAGAATGACAGAGACAGTTGTCTGCCTGGACAGTCACCCAAAGTTCCGCTGTATCATTGAGGCATCCATCTTCAGCCTATAGGCCCAGAGTTTTTCAGTCATTTCTCTCTGTGTCTTGTAGAATGTCTGGCAGTTTCCTCTGCGAAGCAGGAACCTGAAGGACCATTTCATCTTGCAAAGTTCAGTGGTCACCTTTCCATGGGTCCTGCATATGCAGTCGATATAACATTTTCTCAAGCAGTCCAGGCAAGAATAGTTTCTTTTCCAAATGGCTCTTTTTTCCAAGAAGATAAACTTCATATGAAGTGTCTAAGGATGCCCATCTTTCTCTTTGAAGTAAACCGGTGCTGCCAGGAGCAGATGTGTCTCACTGTCCAGAAAGTTTTTAAAACATTTTAAATGCCATATTCTGTAGGTCTTTGAAGTGTTTGAAGATTACCTACCTAATTGAAATATATCTATGTATATCTAGAAGACTTAACTAACATGACTGTAAGTTTGACTATCATAGGAGAGTAATTATTAATCTGTATTTCTTAATTAATCATTACAATTTAAATGAGTTAAACAAACATAATACCTTAAACAAGAGTAGAAATATATATACATATATATATACATATATATATACATATATATATATACAGTATAACAAAATTAACTTTAAATTTGTATCAATAAACTAAAATCTATACCAATGTAAAACATTTTAAAACAAGTTGCTTTTTTAAAAGTAGGTTCAACAATCCATCCTTTTATCTTATCATATCTATATCCTATATTTCCATGTCATATCCCCCTTTCTTTTTTCAGAAAGAGATTGACTATGACCAATAATAATTTGCAACCAACAATCTAAACAAAGACAAACATCCATAGTCCATTTTTTGGGAATGTGGGCGTTGTTTCTCATATTACTTCCTGCTGGATGAGGGCACTGGCAATCTTATGGGAATCTTGAGAAAATTTGAGATACTGGTCAAGTCCCAGGAGGACCAGCTATAACCTTTGTTGATAGGTACCATTTGTTAAGGTTCAGAAGGTCTGGCTTGATCAAATCTGATCTATCTTAATCTGGAACAAATCCATAGCCTCTTGCTTTCTGTGGAAACAAAAGCAGAGCTTGCTTTCCAAAGTAAAGTATCCTTAGACATAAATTTTGAAATCAAGATACCTTTAAAATGTATATATTGATTTAACTCAGCAGCTTTTATAATCAAATGTCTCTCTGCAGTTAAAAATCCCAAAGACAACACAATCCAGATTTTCTGTGTAATATCCATTTTTACATGGCTTATTTTTTGTATTACCTTTACTGTCTCTTCAAAGACTTTATTTTTTAAAACTATTTTTATTTAACTGTATATACTCCTTTTTCTTTCTCTCCCAGGCCTACGTACATTTTTACACAGATTGTAAACCGTTTAAAGTCTTATTTCATGTGAATCTGGCTTATTGTAAGTTTATAATCCTTTTTTGATGAGGAGAGATTTTAAATTGTTAAACTGTGTAACTAGGACCAAAGTTCTGCCCAACTCAGCTTTTCAATATGGCGGGGGTACCTAGGAGAGGACATACAGTCCTGAAATAATGTATGCTACCCTACATTTCTAAATAAATAAATAAATAAATAAAACCATTATCTCATACCCAGGATTATGTTCTTATTTTATCAGACAGGGGAGCAAAGTCACGTGCACCTTGAAGAGCAAGTTCTAAAGTTGGATTACTTGAGTTTAGACTCCAATTTTCCTGAGTAAAGGAAAGACTCTGAGTAGAGAAAAGACTGTAAGCCCCATTTTCCTCAACTTGAAAATAAAGCCTACTTGGTAATGACCTTAAGACTAACAAAATGATACATGGTAAAGCATACTGAATAAACAGAATAAATGCTTATAATTTTACAAACCATGGGTTATTTGAGGTAATTTTCAAATATTTTTCAATTTCTTGCTCTCCTGGCATTATGAAAGGAGACTGGGGCACATATTTTCTCCAAATACTTATTTGGCCATTTATTTGTACCTTTGACATCTTTCTTACTAAACTAAGGAAAATATAGGAGCCCAATACTTTCTGTAAATGACTTAGGGTGCACTTGAATTTTGCTCATTTCAGGTACAGGGAGTCTTGAGTCTTCACTCCAACATCCCAGCCCCCATTCCTATCCCTCAATCCTGCTTCTTCACAAAGGCAAAGTAGACTGACATATATGTTGAACTCTATAAATACAGATAACTTTTGGGATCATATTATAGCAGCCAGAAAGATACTGTCAGAGCTTTAAGCACAATCATGACACGTTGCTGACAGCACTTGGTCTCTGATATTTTCTGTGTGGGTTTGGCTTTCCATTTTAGAGCAAGAAGTTTGGGCTCTGAAACAATTCCCTGGATCTCCGGTAGAAAGATGATCTTTTCATGCATCGAGATAGATTCCATCACTGTAAAAAATGTGAGTATGAAGCAAATAGAGATTTTGCACCTTAGAAGAAAAGACAAAAGTGTGCCGTTCTTTCATTTGCTACATTTTTTCATACCAGTGGGAATAATGATGTTTACTTTCTTTATCTTTAGTTCTCTATCCTTGTTTTAAATCCCATTGGATGAAACTCTTCTTTAAAACTTTTACTGAACTCGCCGGACCGTGGTGGCGCATGCCTTTAATCCCAGCACTCGGGAGGCAGAGGCAGGCGGATCTCTGTGAGTTCGAGGCCAGCCTGAACTAC
>LZPO01066418.1:142837-161464 GCA_001675575.1 Neotoma lepida | reverse complement strand
GGAGGAAGAGGAAGAAGAAGAAGAAGAAGAAGAAGAAGAAGAAGAAGAAGAAGAAGAAGAAGAAGAAGAAGAAGAAGAAGAAGAAGAAGAAGAAGAAGAGGAAGAAGAAGAAGAAGAAGAAGGAGGAGGTTCATAGCAAAGCTTTGGAAGCCCTTTTACTTCCTATTATCTGAGTCACAAGGGTGAGCCTGAAGCCTAGTGGACTAGTTCCAAAGTGCTAGGATCATCACCATCTGAAACTATCAAAATGGACTAAGAAGCAAGGTATTTTGATGAGCATCTGTTATCTCAGCACCTGAGAAACTGAGAAACAGCAAGATCACAAGGTCAACCTTGGCTACATGGCAAGCTCTGTGTTGTATGACACCTTTCCTGGAAAGACACATCACAAAAATCTATTTACCCCAGAAGTGGAACCAATGATGAAACAAAATAATGATATCAAAATTCAACTTGCTGAATCAATGAGTTTATTGGGGTTACTTACCTGAGCTAGGATGACACAAAGGCAGCTGCATCACCAAAGGTCCACCTTACCATGGGTGACAATGCATGAAAGCTGGAACCCTGGAGGTCTCTGCACAACATGTAAGCAGCTCAACAGGTTGAGGAGTCTCCTCCCCTCAGCAATCCTTACTGTTTCTATAACCTTGGGCAGTGAGCGGGTCTTGTGAATCTGGTGACTTCCAGGAACTCCCTAAGACTTGTGGGTTCTTTACTTCCTGAGTTTTAAGGAACTTTCTTTAGAACTTTTTTAGTCTTGAGACTTTCTTGTAGCCCTGTTTGTATTGGAACTCATGAAGTAGATCAGGCTGGACTCAAACTCACAAATATATACCTGCTTCTGCAACTTGAGTTCTGGGATTAAAGGCTTGAGCCACCAAGTCTGGACTTTGAGCCTTTCTTTAGAACTTCCTGCATCTTAACCAACTTCAATCCAGGATGGAATGTTTTAACTAGGAAGAAATTGCTAAACAACAAAGACCTTTTTAAAAAAACTATCAGATTCGGTAAAAAGGATCCAGAATTCACATTTTAAAATAGTATCTTGTTGATGTGTTCTGGTTGCTTTTTATTGAACTAATAGATCTAATGATACAAAGAAATGAATATATTGGATAGGGAGTTATGACATGCATGAAAGAAAAGAAGTATGTTCTATGCTATATTTTCTGGTTATTTTTCCACTTCTTTATTTTTGTATCTGTTGCTTTAAAATAGGGTCTCACTATTCAGTTTAGGCTTGCCTCAAACTTACTATTCTCCTCCCTCAGTTTCCTGATTATATGCATGCACCACTATATCTGGATTTTTCATTTCTTTTTTGGCTAATTTTTAGATGGAATAATTTGTGGTACTAAAGAGCTAATATAACAAAATAGGCACAAACTACAACAAATTTAAAAAATATGATAAAAATAGTACAAAGTATATCTGTAAACTATGATGAAATTAAATGAGAAATCAGTAACAAATATATCTGGAAAACCACCAAATATTTATGAACTGAAAAACATATTGGAAATAGCCTAAAATAAAAAGTTAAAGGGGAAAGTTAAAAATATTTCAAGCTAAGGACTGGAGATATGGATAAGGGGTTAAGATTATATATTGCTCTTGCAGAAGACCTAAATTGGTTCACAGCACCCACATCACACAGCTCAATACCACTGTGACTACAACTCCAAGAGAACTGACTTCTCTGGCTCCTGAGGGCACCTGAACTCATGTTTGCATGTATATATACACACACACACACAGAGACACACAGACACACAGACACACACACACAGAGTGAGAGAGAGAGAAATTCAAAATGAAATCTTTAAAAGCATATTTCAAGCTAAAATAAAAATATAGCACAAAAATATTCAAAGCTATAGTATGAATGAACATTGAAAATTATAAAGTAAATGAAATATGATAAACATATGAAGGCAAATATTCTGTATTTCCATCTATGTAGACAAATTAATAGAAATAGCAAGTACAATAGAAGTTACCAGAAGTGAGAGTAGGGAAGGTCAGAGGGGTTAATGGCTATACATTTCTATCTTGTATGATGAAAACATCCCAAGGATGAATAGTAGTGATGAAATCATAGCATTGTAAATGCATTTAATGCTATTGAATTATGCTTTAGAAGGAAAATACAAGGTAATATAGTGGATTAGAAGATACCCCCTCATGACTTTGTGAATGAGAAGAACCTAGGTAACAAAAGGACAGACTATTCTGAAGAGAACTAAGTAAGCAGCCAGAACCCCAGAATAGATGATAAAAAAGTTGGAAATAATTAAAAAATACAGAAATGCTATACAAAAATGACAAACAGCTGATGATTCCAGCCCCAGCTCACCTGTGAGGGGGAGAAAACAAAAGTCCCATTCATAAGGAGAGGTAGGCAAGACTTGTGAAAATACACTGGCATTTGGAGCCACAGGATAAGCCCTCAGTTCTCACAAACCTAAAATCCAGTGTGTATTGGGTAGAGGGTCTCATGTACCTGTGCCTCTTCCTGAATAGCAGGCTAGCACTGGAGATGAAATCCATTTTGTTAAGACACCTAACTCAGAGTGCTATAGCCAAGTGCCATCTGTTAGTTAGCAGAACCCCAGAAGGCAAATGTTTTCTTCCTAAGATCAAGTCTCACTCACCATTTCTTTTGAAAATTATCCTAGAATTACTAGTTAGTGAGGTAAGGTAGATAAGAAATAAAAGATACATTAGGAAGGAATAAATCATCGTTATTCCCAGATGGTATGACTGTGTATATAGAAAACGCCCCCAAATCTACAAAAGCATCTATCATAAAATGCTTATGATTACTCTGGAAGCAAAGAGCAAGAAATCTAAGCATACAAATATAAAATCTAAAGAAGAAACTAGTTGGCATTTTAAAACTGAAAAATACGTTGGTCACAATTAAAGATTCCTCAACAGAGCTCAACTGGAAATGACTGAGCAGATATGCAATGAATTAAGACAGAGCAAAAGAGCACACCCATCTGAAACACAGAAAATAAATCACAGGAGAGAAAGAGAGGGGGGAGGGCCAGCACGAAGCCTATGAGAAGAAAACAACAAACCTAACATTCTCTACCATCATTTTGACTTTGCAGATCACAATTCTCCAGCACCCTTTTACTTTCGTTTTTAATCATTCTCACTATATGTTATGGGAGTTTCCTTATGCTTTTTCCTGTGGGAAATTTTGTGGTGAAGGATGAATATGTATAAAATGGCAGCTTCTTTAAATGAAATGATTCTTTGGAAAAAAATCCCCACCATGAAACCATATAGCATGATGACTCTGCACACAGGAATCCCCATTGTGCCCTCCTAATTACAACAAGAACAGGAAAGTTAGAAATTTACTAACTGGACACACCTGACCCTAAGAATGAAAGGTGTACAGTCCAGATCCAGAGTTTGAGGTCGTTAAAGGCAAGAGTTTAGTTAATAAGTATAGAGGAATCAGAATGGTACAGTATAATGAGAAAAGAGTAAGACATTAGGACCTTCCCTTTTGGGAACATATGAGGGGAACAGGCCCATATAGTAAAACTACGACACAGAGAAACACAATTAGGGAACAGCTCAGTGTTCATGCTGCACCATGCTCCTTGAGGAATGAAAATTGCTCTTAAATTGTAGTGAAATGTCCAGTCCCTAGAAGTCCTTTTCCCAAGGAAGGCATTTGGATAACGGCTCCTTTTTCTCGGGTGCTTGAGGAAAGTTCTTGCTTGCTAAAAGTGGTCATTCTTCTTATCTCTGGCAGGAGGAACTTATGGTCCTTCCATTGATGTAAGAGGTCACCTTGTGGAGTTACTGAACCTTTAAGAACAACAGGCATTTAGATTCTTGATGAACTTATCACTTTTGTCTCAGGAAAAATGCTATAATGAAGATAATGGCTGATTTCATTCCCGAATCATTGATCCTGCTTTCAATTTCTCCTGTGGCTGAACTATGCTACAATTATAGAGTATAAAAGGTTTAGCCTTTTTTTCAGTAAAGTGGGACCTATCCCAATTCACTCTCAGATTGTGTCAATCTCACCGCCTCTTTGGGATCTGAATCCCGCTGGAGCTGGACTCCTACACAACCATAACATATATGCAGAGGACCTAGCTCAGACCAACACAGGGTCCATGATTGCCCCTTCAGTCTCTGTGAGCCCCTATGAGCCCTGCTAAGTTGAGTGTGTGGGCCAAGTTCTCATGGTGTCTTTGATGGCTCTGACTCCTACAGTCCTTCCTCCCCATCTTCTGTGGGGTTCTCCTGGCTCTGCCTAGTGTTTGGCTGTGGGTCTCTGCATTTGCTCCAATCAGCTGCTGGAGAAAGCTTCTCTAGTGACAATTGGGCTAGGCACCTATGAGTACAGCAGAATATCATCATTAATAATTTCATTGATTTTTCCCCCAGTCACATTCAATTCTATCCTGGGTCTCTGGGCTGTCCAGCCCCTGGTTCCTGGCCATCCAGGTAGTGTCAGGGGTGTTCTCCCCTCATGCTGTGGGCCTCAAGATGGACCTGTCATTGGTTGGACACTCCCACAAGTTCTGTGCCACCATTACTCCAGCACATCGTGTAGGCAGGGCAGACAGTAGGTCAAAGGTTTTGTGGCTGGGTTGGTGTCCCAGTCCCAATGCTGAAAGATTTGCCTGGTTGTAGAAGATGGCTAGTTCAGGCTCCATATCCCCCATTACTAGGAGTCCTTGGTAGGCTTGTTTTTGTAGATTCCAGGGAGTTTCCACATCAGCCCCCAAATGCCCCTTAGTTAGGGTCTCTACTGTTGTGGAAAGGCACTATGACCACTACAACTCTTATAAAGAAAACATTCAATTGGGGTGGTGACTTACAGTTTCAGAGGTTTAGTCCATTATCATCATGATGGGGAGCATGAAGGTATGCAGGCAAATGTGGTGCTGGAACTGAGAGTGCTACATCTTGACCAGAAGGCAGCAGGAAGTCAACTGACAGTCACAATGAGGGAAGCTTGAGCAAAAGAGACCTCAAAGCCCATCCCCTCAGTGACACACTTCCTCCATCAAGGCCATGCCTCCTAATAGCACCACTCCTTTGGGGGCATTTTTTGTCAAACTACCATAGCCCACCAATTCCAGTTGTCTCTCCCAGTACTCTCTCCCTCCATCCCTCTCCCAAACCCCCACCTGATTCCTCTTATGGAACTTTGATTTCATCAGAGCCAGATAAATAAGTTTTGACAGATGAATAGATCATATTGAAAATGATGTCATATGAAGATTTGCTGGGTAGGACACAGGTCATGGTGAGTGTAAATATCAAGATGCCTCCTCCCATTTAGATAACACCCAAACCAGTAACTAAGGATCATGAATCCACAGGTTTGGTTTCTCCTTGAGGTACCTTTTTGAACAAATGCAAATCCTTGCTTGATTTGCTGTTCCAATAAGGCTCTTGCATATCTCTAGTACTTCCTGGAAAACAAGATTTATTTTGGACAAGTAAACCTAGTTAGGAATCCTTTAGAGTTTGATAGCTATTAGAGTTCTTGGAAAGACTGATAATATTCCTTTGAAATGATGTAAATCTGGTCATCTTGAATGTTTTTGTGGGTCCCTAAGAGCAACAGAGACTCCTGGTTGGAGATGGTAGGATTTTGGTTTTGTAATATTAGTAATTATTTGATTCTTGTATTTCCCTGCTTTGTATCAAAGACTGCAATAGGTGACCCAAAAAAATAATCATGTGTCCTGTCAAAGTCAGTTGAGATTTAGCTCCATAGAGGTTACTCTTGAGCTTATGAGGAACCTTTTGGCTCCTTTATGTTTTTACCAGCTGTACCATCTGAGGAATGGCTCAGGGTCTTGCTTGCTGACGACATGGCTTCCCTTGATAGCCTAGAAGGTATTCTCCCCAATTCATGAATTTTCTTTGCAGGAATATGCAGTGGCTAGAGACCAATCTCTGGGGCATTCATGGTCTCTGATCCAGAGGATAGGTGACTTAGTGGAGAACTGGAGTGCCAGAATGCTTTTAGAGTATCTTTGCTGTTCCCTAGATCCTGGCTAACACTTGGAGGCCAACAGTCAAAATATGTGCTATCTTTTTAGCCCTCTCACCTTCTCAGGCTTCCAAGCTTCACCAAGACTTGGTTGTTGAACATCCAGAAGGACAATTTCATCAGGTTAGAAAGTTAAAAGAGGAAGGCCATGGATTTTCATTTTAACTTTTGTATACATTTAGACAAAGCTTGGAAGAAAACAAATAGATCAAATAAATCTTAGTTCTGTTAAGACTAGGTTTACTAAACAGATAAAAAAAATCCAACAAACTAAAGAGGAAATAGAATTTTCCTCTAAAATATAAAAGTATGTGTTCTTTAAAGCAGCTCTTATTATGAAAAGCACACCAATCATAAGAGAATCTTTTTTTTCTTTTTAACAGATTTTAGTTTTCTATCAGTGTACTGAATTTTAACTTTAGGAATTTTGAGAGATTTTAATCATCATACATATAACATCTTTAAGTCAGGTTGTGCTGTGGAATAATCCTCTTGTACAATGTAAAGATTTTTCACTTGAATTTAATAAAACACTGATTGGCCAGTAGCCAGGCAGAAAGTATAGGTGGGGCGACCAAACTAGGGATGATGGGAAGAAGGGCAGAGTCAGGAGTCACCAGCCAGATGCAAAGGGAGCAAGAGATGAACATGCTGTGCTAATAAAGGTACCACCATGTGGCAAAGCATAAATAGACATATAGGTTAACTTAAAATGTAAGAGCTAACTAGTAATAAGCCTGAGCTATTGGCCAAGAATTTATAATTAATATAAGCCTCTATGTGGTAATTTGGGAAGGGGCTGCTGGGTATTTGGGAACAGGTGGGTAGGAGAGAAATGTCTGATTACAGGTGTATGTGTTATATGTGCTCACTGTGTGTGTGCATATATGGGTAAATGTGCACATATGTACTCTCATATGTGGAGCCTAGATGTTGACATCAAGTATCTTCCTTAAGAACTGACCAAGAGAAAAAAGGTTGCCTGTGACCTTGGATAACAAAATGGTGAGATAAAATACACCGAGGGCCCAAAATCTTTATCTGTTAACCATGTGATTGCAATTTAGGATTCAAAAAGCATCTGGCCCCAAGGAAAGCTGGGAAATCTAGTAAATAACTACTTTTTCCTAGAGGACCAAAGTAAGAGAGACAAAGAAAGAGGGAGAGACAGTACAGTGGTACAGTCTACACTGAAGACTTGCTGTTGGTGCCAGTGATAGCAGGTTAAATGCAGAGCATTTGCCCTTTTTGCAGTACACCTCAGGATTGTTTGCTTATTCAGGCATCTTTACATCCAGAGACCATATTTTTTTATGGGATTTAAAGATATAGCTCTATAGATTCAGTTATTCAATCCCATTCTTTGCCTTCCAATAGTCCCTTTTCCCCTTTTGATGGATAGGTAAGGAAAAGTGTGACAAAGAGAGATTATCCAGGATGTCCTAGTCTCCTGAAGTCCTCAAGAATCTGGCAAAACACATTTGTCAGGGGTTTTGCTTGTTTTTTTCTTTATTTGGGGTTTCTTGTATGTTTATTTTTTGTATATATTTGGATCTTGAGAAAAGAACATAAAAGCCTGTGTATGGAGGACATTTTGCTTCTTAGAAAAGTTGTGCAAGAATACATCAAGCTGCATGGTAGTGTTAGAGTGTCATGGGGGCAGCATCCTTGGGCTGCAAATGTATACAAGGAGCAGGAATTTTTGGAAAACAAAAACTGGTTTCTTGTTGAGAGTCTGAGAATCAAATTTAGGACAGTTTTTAAGAATACATACCAAAGATGAATTTGAAGGAATGGAAGGTGTGAATCTCACCATGGATCCTACTAGGGGTCATCATCAATCCAAAAAGTATCCCTAGAGGCTAAGCAACTTCCCACTTATCCATAAGGACTCCACCAGTAGAAAGACATCCTACCTACCTAGTACAGAAGGCTTCTGGCACAAGGATACATTATCCAAATGATCAGTCCAAATTTGTGTGATGGAGAAACTTGCTGACTTAGTAGAAGGTGGAATGACTGTCAGAAGTCATAGGACCAAGAGATTCACTCCAGAATGGCACCCAAGAGAACACAAAATGAGAAGAGAAATAATGAATTTAAAGGGCTCCTAACAGAATGTGTACCATACACTGGGACTCAGAAGTGTAAAGACAGTCCAAATCATGTGAAAGTCTTGGGACAAGTGGCAAGAGGATGAAGGGACAATAAGGCTTATGGGAAAGAAAAAGCTATGATTGAAAAGGGAAGGTTTGGTTGTGAAGGACCACATTCTGACATTTCTTTAAATTTAAAATTGCCTAAGAGTCTCCATTTTATGAGACTATCATGTTGTATATAATTTCATTTTTTCAGGGAATTTGGAATAAATGATAAGTGGCTGAGCAGACTTATCTACAGGAACAAATCACTTGAACTGGAATCCAGTTGATAGCTTTATATAAGTTGGGATTCTCTCTCCAGGAAGATACACATGTTGATATTTATTAGCAAAAATATTCTGAAAGGGGACTGGGTCAAAATTATACCATGTGAAACTTTAAAAGTTGGCTTTAGTTGTATTGCTGCTTGAGGATTTCAGTCTCTAAGTACTGTTTTAAATTTCTGAAACAGGATTCAAATCAAAATATTCAATGAAAGGTTTCAATAGGGAAGGGGTGGGTTTGTGCCCAAGTATGGTTAAAAGCTGAGCACTTAGGTGGAAACTTGGGTATCTGGCAACTTCAGGGGAGGAAGCTGCAATAGCCTCCAAGAATGCGGAACTGGGCTTTTGGCGCCTTTCCTTTGTTTGGAGATTCTCTGAGTGGGTGGGGTTTGGAGAAAGAGATAGGAATGGAGTTTCCTGGGCCCTTCAGGGGTGAGCCGGAGACTCTAAGCAAACACCTAGATGTGACCCCAGGTGTCCATAACATGGGATTTCAAAGAGCAGGGACCTTGTTGAGGCATCTCACTTGGCAGCTTTGGGGTCAGGGCTTTGCAGAGTTTGCAGAGTAAGCAATTTTAACAGAAGCTAAGTGGTTAAACACAGGGGCTTTCAACACAAACAGGCAACTAAAACGAACAGTTAGTTGGAGGAGGGGCCACGAAAACAAGTAGTTTTAACAAAGGCTAAGATAAGTTAGCTAGAACATCTGGACCATTGGCTTCTAGAATAGAGTTGGATAGTTTTCCACAGGATTCTCCATCAAGGAGATTAGATTCTAGCTAAACCTGAAATGACCTCAGCAAGAATACAAGTTGGAGGAACCTCTGCACTATGTTGCCCTGTCACAGGCAGAGGAGATTTTAAGACAGCCTAGTATTGATGGTGTCATGTGGTTATTATGAAGGCAATAACAGACTCCATCTTAGGGAAGGGTCATTGTCTTAGACCACTGCTGTGCTCAGTTCCAGGAAGGACCTCAGGAATGTGCCATGACAACTCAAACAGATACAGGGCAGTATGCTCCTGTAGACATATTGTCTGCGATTTATGGCCCTTGAAGATATCTAAATAATCCTGCTGAGCAGCCCAGATAATCCTGCTCAGCAAATTGTGGTTTTCCCACCAAAAGTCCAACCCAATAGCTTCAAATGTGGTTTCACGCTGTAAGTCTAGACCAATAGTTTCAAAAAATCACCTTACCCCATATCCCTTCTACCCAATCCCAAGTTGCCAAAGCATGTAATTCCTGTCTTGTGGGTTTTCCCTATTAAAAACTCTCTACCCCTGGGCCTGGCGCCACTGCTGCATTTCCCTCTATCTGTCCAGCAGTGGCCCAGGTTCGAACCTGACAATAAAAGGACCCTTATGTGCTTGCATTGGAAACTGGCTCCTTGGTAGTCTCTGGGGGTTTCAAGAAATGGGTACAACAGTTGTTAGTAATGTTAATCCCACCAGGTGAGAATAAGACCACTACCACAATTTTGAGCCAAACTTGAAGCAAGCTTTAATTAAATGGATGATGGGCTCTGGCAAGGTCCATTCCTGGGTTCCCAGAAAATGGCAACCAGTCACATTTTGCAGAGGCTTAAAAAAACAAACCCACAAGGCCATCATAATTCCCATCAGGTCCAATCAAGGGCAAACATACATCCTGACATATTTCCTATATGTGATCAAGCACCTTTGGTGCAGTTGGGTCAAACAAACTTGTTTAGGGAAGTGAAAACATAAACAGTAGCCTCTGAATTTCAGGAAGTATCTGTCTTTGGGCAAGGGAATGACAGGTTAGAGGCAATTTATTCTGTGGATCTCTTAAAACGTAACTTTGGCTCTCATAGTACTCATTTATATACAGATATATTATGAAAAAGAGCAAGATGGACAAAGAGAAAGGCAAAATGTTCAGTTTGAAGAGAAAAGGAGCACCAGAAAGTATAATGAAGTTAACTTGTGCTCAAAGAGATGAGAAGTTTAAAGAAAAGCTTGATGCTAAATGTAATAAAAGGAGTGGTGACCTCAGGGCAAGACTCACCCAGCTAGGCTTCCACTTTGTGAAAAAAGAATTAAAGAAGAGCTTAAGCAGTTAAGGAAGCCATCTGAAAGGGAAAGTATGAGCTCAGGAACCCCCAAACCAACTTCTTAGCACAAAGGAGATCTATTTGCCCCAGAGGGACAGAAGGCAAGGAATAAGAGACAAAGACAGGAGATATAGAGGATGAAGCATAAGAGAAGGGTAAGGGGTATTTGTCCCAGAGGGACAAAATACTGCCGCTGGGTAAAGAAGAGACAGATATGGCCCATTGGGAAATCACAGTTTCTAAAGGAAAAGGAGGAAACCCTGTATTAGAATGAGATGTTTAATTTTAATTGGACGTGTTAATTATTTGAGCCAAAAGGAGCTGTTGATTGCTGGATTTAATACTTTGATTGCTGGACTTTGGTAGTCAGCCTCAGGAGGAGGGATTGGCCAAATGAGGGAATAGACCTTGGTGGCTAGCTTTAGGAATGTAATCTAATGGTTTTTAGCAAGGTAGAGGGAATGGGAGGGAAGGGCAAGGCCTGCCAGAGCCATGTCCACCACCCTCAAGCTGGCTAGAGTCCCTTCACCATCAACAACAGAAAGCTGATATAAATGTAGTTGAATGAGGGGGCCAAGTTCCAGCACCATCAAGCAGCTTTGACCATAGAGTCAAGGATACAAGAAAGGGGTTATAGAATCTTTCTCCATGGATAAGGAAAGCCCCTGAGGCCAGATGTGTATTTTAGGGGGTTCCCTAAATGGAAAGCCCGTAGAGGCCATTGTGTGAATCTGAGAAGGTGAAGCCTGGATCACCTTGGAGACCGCAAGATATTGGAGATGCCAGAGCTGTGGGATACCTGCCAAGGAAAGCTGCTAACAGGGAGTAGAATCAGTCCAAGAGAAAGAAGTGTGCTGCAGTCAACAAAGCTGAAAGGAGTTGGAGATCTGATGAGTGTTTTGACAACAGACATGGAGATGCAGAGACTGGAGTTTGCCCTGCTGGTTTTCAGTCTTGCTTTCATCTAGTATTTCCTCACTATGCTCCCTTTCCTCACTTTTAGAATGGTGATGTATATTCTGTGCAATTGTTTGTTGGAAGTATATGATCTGCTTATTGATTTTGATTTTCTCTCTCTGCTTGCAGATCAGGATATATCTCTCAGCTACTGCTCTAGCACCATGTGTGATCTCTTCCTCCCCACCATGATGAAGGCAATGAACTAAATCTCTGAAACTATAAACAAATCTCAATTAAATGCTTTCTTCTACAAGAATTGCCTTGGTCATTGTGTCTCTTCACAGCAACTTCATAGCCCAGATCACGAGGACCCCCAAAAGACCACCACAGAGACTGAATCCCTTATGTAAAAGCAAAGAGTCTTTATTCGATCTCGAGCTTGGTCTCTCTATCTGATGCCTGGGCAGGGTAGGGTTTTTATCATAGCAGAGGTTGGGGTGAGGGGATTTCCAGGGTTCAGGACCCTGATTAGCTGACCTTTGTCTAGGGATATCTTGGTAAAAAGGGGAAATAGGTCTGTGCTAGGCTCAGGGACATCTGGTAATCTTATCTAATCTTAACAGTTGGAATGTTTGGGATGTCAGGTACTTCCCCTTAGATGCTGGCCCATCCCTGGGTGGTGTCAGCTTATGGCTTTTCCTGGATCCGGGTGTTGTCTGCCAGTAAGCCTGTCATGGCAGCTGTGTCTGGGTCTCTAAGCCTGTCATGGCAGCTGTGTGGTCAAGCTGTTTTGGGCCCCCCATACAACAAAACAGTTACTGTAATACAGTGTGCATTTGTTAGACAATATCCTGGCTCCTTAATTTATGATATAACAGAAATAAGCTATCTGCAACCACAAAGACAATTAAGCACAAAGGGATATTCTGACCATCAAGAGATTCAGCTACCAAGATACCATTGCAGTCTCCTTGGTCACCTCAAATCTAACTCCTTGCCTACCTGGTATCATGCTAATGCCAAATATTTCTAAGCTTTCAACCAGGAGATTTATTTTCATTATGTAAGGAATACATACATAATTTAATGGACCAAATTTTAAATCTAAGGGTGTGTTTTGAAATAATGAGAAACAATAGCTCCTGTGCCCATGTGTCTTTTTGATGAGCTATTTTTCTCATGGAATCTGTCACTTAAAAAATTTACATATCTGAGTATACTCACCTTGTATTGAAGCAAATGTTTTGCTTACTAAATTGATAGGTAACAAAAATATATTTTGATTTATATTTCAAAACTATCAAAATATGTAGGGAAAATTATAACTAGAAATGTAAAAAAAAGTAAAGTTCAGCTTTTAACACAAGTGTATTTGTTTACATTTCTCAAAAAAATCTGAGACCAATCAAAAAATTAACAGTTAAACATTTAACTATTTTGATTACATAAAATCTAGAAAGACCTTATTAAAAGATATCAGAGTGATACTGGTAGAGGTGTTGATCTGATATCGCTGGCTTTGAAGATGGAAGAAAGGAGTCATAATCCAAGGAATGTGGGAAACTAGAAGATAAAAAGGCAAAGAAATGGTTCTTCCCAGCATCTCCAGAAGCATTGATTTTCATCCAAGGGTAACACACAGTGGATACTGATCTCCAAACCTAAAGGACAAGGAATTTGTACTTTTCTAAGCCACCTAGTGGCAGTTACTTCTTAAAACAACAATAGAAACTAATTGATTGGAGAAATAATTCTCCGGGTATTAATAGACATTTAAGTCAACCTTACAGATTGATGTTTGCCCTTTTTGACAAACATTATGAAAATTTTATTTCCTTTTGCTGTGATCCAACAATGAAGGTACACATTCATTACCGTGAATAATTGGGACCCTTCTTTCTTCAGGTTAAACTTTAAGATAGGAAAAGCTTTAAGAAACATTCTTCCACAATGAATTAACAGCAGATTTGGATAGTATTCTTAAAGATCATCTCATTTTAGATATGGAAATTAAGATGGAGGAAAACAGTAAGAAAATAAAATTATTGTTGTTGGTAGATATCTGATGACTATTTGAAATACCTTTGGATATTTCAAATTCAAACCCCAATAAAAATTCCATTTTTAACTAATGTTAGATTTAACTTCTGGAAAACTTTTCCAGAGACATTTGCAAGCTGAAAAATCCAAAGTCAAAGGCCTTAACTGTTGATTGAATGGCTCTCTGGTCTGGTTGAAAGTTCAGTGTCTTCCCAAACTACACAGCTTCAAACACATGCATAAAGTTCTTCTGTCAGACAAAAAGAATTATGAATTTCTGAAGAATTAAAACCTATTTCAAAAACATTGAAGGATGCAGTCTCAAGAATTTGAGTGATGAGACCTGACTGGTGATTCATGTACTTCCAATGCTGGTCAGGCTACAATATTTAATATTTTTTGTGAAATGTATTGAGCAGTTCATCAGACGTATGTATAGGAAGAAGAACATGTGGTCATTGACAAATTCTTGCAAGATTTCTAGATTTAAAGAGACCTAAAAGTGAATTAACCAATGATAACAGATGGACTTTACATTGATTATAATTCAAACAAAGGAATAACTACTGTTATCTACAAAAAATACTATTTCTGAAAATTTGAGCACCTGATGATATTAAAAAGATTTTGATGCTTTTTATAGTTATGATGAGTATTGCAGATATATTACTATTATATATAATACTTATATATAATTTACTTCCTATATCATTGGGATATATCTCCTGTGCTGGGAATGGAACCAACAGGCGAGTACTCTACCACTGAGCTACACCACTAGCTACTATAGAGCTCCATTTAGAAATACTGATGTATAAATTAGTGACATCTGAGATTTAATTTCCAAAAGTTTAAGGAGAAAATGCTGATTATAATGGTTCATTCCTATCATCCCAGCCTTTTGGAAGTAGAGGCAGAAAGATTGTTGCAAGGTAGAGGCCCACTTAGGCTATGTAACAAGTCCCTATATAAAAAACAAACAAATAAGAACAAAAAGTATTACAATCAATCCACATGAGTTTATTAAATGGGTAATAGAATTTATTAAGATATAAATTGAGGCAATACATTCATGAATACAGAATGGAATAGACAGCAGAAGTCATTCTCTGATCTGATTGGGAGTGAATCTACCTTGCAGGCAGGAGCAGGGAGAAGGGGCATGTGACCCTTCTCCAACTCCTGATAAGAAGTCACATACAACTGTAGGAAGCACTGCCTCCTTTGGACCATATAGTTCAAGGTCATGGGCCGAGCAAATACCACTATATTCCCCTTTTTATCTAAATAAGAAGGTTCTAATCTTTTTTTTAAAGACACAAGAAAATGTTCATATATTTTAATTAATATTAACTACTTATTAATTGATGTCCAACATATATTTAATTGTACAATTAATGAGTGAAAAGTACTCAGTACTTGAACTTTGGAATATATATATATATATTTTACATTCTTCCTTCCTTTATTCTCTCTCTCTCTTTTATTAAAACATTTGATGTACAACTGCAGGAGAAATAATATACAGATATCTTGAACATAAATACAGGTTATAATTCAAAAGTCCAGAGTTATTTGAAACTGGAAAATATTTTCTCTGCAGAAAACAGTAAAAATGATAATATTTCCCAATAAGCCCTTTTAAGCCAAATAATAGCTGAATTATACATATAAATATTGCTCAGATTCTGGGATACAGAAGAAACCTATCTTCATCTGTTCAGAGAGCTATGTTTTACTTAAGTTGTATAAGTGAGATTCCTATTCATCTTCCTCCTCACTGTTTGATTTATGAGACATTTTTCTATAGGCTAATCCATAGTCTAAAAAGATTTCAGCCTCCCCTCCTGAAATTACAGCCAGTAGATCCTTTCATCAGTTTGATACGGTACAAATTCTTATCCTAATAGTGAAATGTTTCACTAAAGCATGCCCAGTGATTGGGCAAAACCAAAACTTATTTTATGCCACAGTCATCCTAGGGTCAAGAAGGTTCTAAACTTAATGCAAACTATATACAATAAGAATGATTGCCAAGTATTGTCCAGGAAAAACAAAGGGTAATAACATAAACAAAAATGGAGCCATAGCCAACAAGAATAACATCAAACAAGAAAGATATGCTAAATGTCCAGAACATGGGTAAATGGCAAATTACCAAGACTACTCCAATAGCTGTCCTGGCTTGAAGATTCTAACTCTAGTACTAATATGTTCTAGCTAAGATATGAGAAGATTGTAACTGTAACTATCTAGTCTTCAACTTCATCAAAGACCTGAGAAGGAACGTAATAATACCTGAGAAAATAGAAAATGCAAGCAAGCAATTTCTGAAAATTCTTGCAAGAATAGGCAGAGACAGCTGGAAGCCTGGACAGTCACCTAAAGTTTCTCAGCCTCATTGGGGCATCCAATTTGGCTACAGGCCTAGAGTATCTGACAGACCATTTTCAGAACCAGGAATTTTGAAAGACTATCTTACCCTGTCTTGGCAGAGTTCAGTAGTCGCTTTTCCTTGTGTCCCTCTCATCCAGAAAGGACAGCATTCATACTGTCAGCAGTCAAGGCAAGGGCAGTTCTTTGCCCAGTAGGCCATTTTGTGCCAAGAAGAAGACAAACTTCCAAACAGAAATGTCTTAGAAGCTCAACATTCTTTCGGAATCAGATCAGTGCTGCCAGGAGCAATCATGTCTCACATCAACAGAATTCTAAGTTATTTAAATGCCATATTCTCTAGGTCTATGAAGTGTTTGAAGATTATCTATCCATCTGACCTATGTATCTATAAATCTGGACAACCTAACTAACATAACTATAGAAATGGCAAGCATGGTGACTATAGTTCTGTAAGTCTTCTCTACCTAAATAACCTAAGGACTAAGGCTTCACATTGACAAGATAAACAATCTGTAAAGCAGATATACCATATAAGGACAATGACCTCAAAATTGTGACAATACACAAAATAGCTTAAACAGAGGTAGGAATGTATAGTGCAATATGCAATATGACAATAATCTTAAATATATATCAATATACAAAATATCCTAAACAGAGGTAGAACATACATACAGTATGACAAATATAATATTACATTTGTATCAATATACAAAATATTTCAAACAGAAGTAGGAATATGTGTACAACAAATATAGTTGTGTATTTGTATCAATATACAAATTATCTTAAATAGGAATATAAGAATAATTTACATTTGTATCAATATACAAGAATTCATATCAGTGTAAATTATCCAAGGCTGATATTTTACTGAATTAGTTTACTAGTAAATACAATAATCTATCTTAATATCCTATATTTATCCATTCCCCTTTTTCTTATCTAAAAGAGAATACTGAGTCCAAATTTTATTGTTCCACACCCAACCCTACAACCATCCACCCTGAGAAAAATGAAACATTTGGGAGAGGGATGTCTTAGAATTACTTCCTGCTGTTTAGGGAGCGATGGTATCTCTGTGGGGTCCTACAAAAAAGCTTTGATAGTTAGGTCTCAATAGGGCTAGCCATAGAGTGTGCAGTCAGTCTCAGTAATGGATAAGATTGTCTGAGATTCTGGCTAGAAGTGTAGTATGATGGACCATCTCATCTTAGAACTGTCCTGAAGAGTTTTCAGTCCAAAGTCGATCATTGAGTAATGTTCTTAGGTGCCATGGCATCTTTCTGGACTTTTTGTGATGAGAGAAACAGGGGGATAAAGGAAATAAGACTGGCCATAGTTGGAAGTTGTTGAGGCTATATGGATGGGTTTTCATTATGTAGATGATTCCCAAGTTAAGCTAATTTGACTCAATTTTTTTTTTTACTTTACACTGGTGTGAAAGTGATATAAATTCAGTAAAAAACTATACTTCAAATTTTAAATTTGACTCTTTTAGGCTAGCCATATGCCATTTGATCCTCCCTGTTGATGTTTGGTAACAGCACCCAGTGGCAGCTACCAGTCTTGTGTGATATCACAAGGAGAAATAACTAATACCACAGTGTGTTATATCATTAAGCTATCATATAGTAGGTTAGGTGATAGTGACAGAATACATTGGCAGGTCAGCTCAAAGTAGAAAAGATTTATTTTAGTTTACAGTTTTGGAAGGTTTTATCCATCATACCAAGGAAGTAATGGTGGCCAGAACACAAAGAGAAGGACATAGGAAGGGGCCAGGTACAAGATGTCCCCAGGATTCCTCTGTGACCTATTTCTTACAGCTAGGTTTTACCTCCTAAAGTTTCTGTAACTTCCCCAAATAGCATCATTAGTTGGAGCTAAACATTGAATACATGAACTTGTAGGGCACATTTCAAAGTCCAACCATAACAGGTGTGTTAAATCCTTGTCCACTTTCAATGTTTTCAACAGATTATAGATTCATCTGGTTGTGGGCCCATACTGAGTTGTGGGACATCTGTACTATTATATCTGCTTTTTGTTTGTTTGAAATTATCCATACTAAAGCTTTCACCATTGAAAAATAGATGAATTAAAAATTAACAGAATGCTAGGGAGGTTCCCAGGAATCTACAAGGATGACCCCACCTTATACTACTAGAAATAATCAAGAGAGAGCCTGAACTGGCCTACTCCAGTGAGTATTCACATGGATGAATACCCTAACTGTCATCATAGAGCCCTCATACAGAGACTTGATGGGGGCAGATACGGAGATCCACAGCCAGGCACCAGCCTGAGCTCCAGGAATCCAATCCAATGGGAGTGAGGGTGCATTCTATGAGCAAGGGACAATGAGATCATGATAGAAAGGTGTACAAAGATGGCCAGCCAAACTGGTAGAGACCCATGAACTGTCGACCAATAGCTGAGGAGGCCCCATGAGCCCTCATCCAGAGACAGATGGAAGCAGATGCAGAGATCCACAGCCAGGTGCCAGCCCGAGCTCCAGGAGTTCAGTTGTTGTGAGAGAGGAAAGATTATATGAGCAAGGGACATGGAGATCATGGTGGGAAAATGTACTGAGACGGCCAGCCAAACTAGTGGAAATGCATGAACTGTGGACCAATAGCAGTTGAGCCCCCATGGTGCTGGACTGGGCCCTCTGCATACTTGAGACAGTGGTTTAGCTGTTTAGGGGGCCCCCAGGCAATGGGATCAGGATC
>LZPO01066418.1:116201-128484 GCA_001675575.1 Neotoma lepida | reverse complement strand
GAAGGAAGGAAGGAAGGAAGGAAGGAAGGAAGGAAGGAAGGAAGGAAAAGAAAGAAAGAAAGAAAGAAAGAAAGAAAGAAAGAAAGAAAGAAAGAAAGCACAAAACAAGCAAACAAATAAAAACTAATCTGGCAGGATTTTGATTTTCCATGTGTTATCACAAAGTGAAAGCTTTAAAATAGTGGGTTCCTTCTTTTAAGTTGAATATAATAACAATTTAGTGAGCACCTGCTATGTGTCAGCTCCTATTACAATTTCTTGAATCTACTCTTAACTCCCCTGACAACTTTTGAAGACCATGCTAATGCACGATTTTTATAGAAGAGATGGGTTAATTACTTGAAACAGTGACAAGGCAAGAGTGCAGAAATTCCTCTATTGTGTATTCTTGCTGATTCCTTTTTAGGCTTGACTAGAATTTTTTCTTCTTAAGGAGAAGCCCCATGGAAAATTACCCAACTTCATTCTGAGAACCTGAAGTCAGGATGTCCTAGTTAGCTTATCTTAGCTTCTAATAAAACTTCCTACTTGTGTGGAATTCCCTCCAGTTAATCACTTAGCTTCTGTTAAACCTCTTGCTTGCATGAAGTCCCTCCACCCCCACCCCAATGGCACAGCTATCGAGTGAGATTTTTTTCCTTCAAAAATTCCATGCTCTAGACACTGGGTGCCACATTTGGTTCCCTGAATATCTGAGCGTAGTCCCAACTGACTGGAATAAATACTTTCAATTGGCTATAAACTGTCTGAGTGGTCATCTCTGGTGAGATCCCTGTAACAAAACTTTGAGTGTCTACTGCTGACTGCTACATGTACTAGTGATAAACCAGTACAAAAAATACTACACTGATCAGGTGATGGTATCCTTAGAGCAAACAAGTAAAGAACTTCAGGTTGCCTAAGTCTAAAAAAGCTATTTCTGGATATGTTCTGTGGGACTGGATTCAAACAAACTGAGATTTCCAAAGCAAACCAGGATCACTAATATAGTCATATGTTGGTGCTTTACATTTAAAATTCAAAACTGGAGAATAGTCAATCTTCAGAAACAGTACAGAGAAGAAATACTTGAGAGGAGAGGTGGATTGATATATTGACACAGAATTAAAGACTCTCTGGTTTCTATGTGGTCTATCTTTTTAAACATGTTGGTTGCTAAACAAGGTACAAAATTCAAAGAATTCCTTTGTCGAGTGCCCTTTAACTAAATCAAACCCAATAAAATTCTCTGTGGCTGGGCTGCAATAAACATGTTCATAAATCACAATTTTACATAATGCTAAATAGGAAAAGCAGGTACTGACCACTCAAGTTGTGATCTTCATTTCTCTAGTTATTTGTTGGCATGCATCAACTTAGAACCCATTCCTTAACAGATTAAAAGGTTACATTCATTTCCTAGCCAGCCAGTGTGTACATGTCCTGTCAGAGCTTCTAGGGCTTTGTTTGATTTGGTTTGGTTACTGCTTTGATTTGAGTCATGTAATAACCATGCAGAGCCTGAGAGGAGGACACAAGAAAATTCAAACCTTTCTAGTCTGGGAAAACAACTGCCAGAAAGAACAAGGGAGTGGGGGTAGGGTGAAAACTCAGCATTTGCCCAAACTCAGCAGGTTGAAAACGTTCCTTTGCATGTGTATGTGGGTGATGTTTCCTAACTCTGATGGAGGCATAATTGTTTTTGTGTTTTTCTACAACAACCTGCTTTCACTTTGCAACTTTGTGAAACCCTAGGGAAGATGATGATGTTGTGCCCAGCCTCGTATTTTTACTTCCAGGCTCCATACAAGCATCTGCTCCTCTGTTGGAGGCAGGAGTCAACTACAATGCCCATACCTAGTGACCGCACTGAGAACTCCCCACCCACTTCCTTCAGCCCAGTTGCCTGTCTTCCAATAAGTAATGTGCTCTTGAGTTCCAATTCCTCCCAAGAAAACCTCTAATTAAATGAGTTTGTAGATTGTATATTGTAGATAAAGGTGATCAAACAAAAGCCATTTTATATGACTCAAATTACTGCCATGGAACAATCATGCAAGAGTAAACTCATGCCGGCTAGTCATTGTGTACGTACTGTTATTCTGTGGTAGGAAGTTTGAATGTTATAAAATTGGGCCATATAAATAAAATGACTCTGGGCAATTTGGTGGTGTAAGGAAAGCTCCAGATCTCCAATCTTACTGCTCTAGAGCAAACTTATCTTAGAAACAGGTATACTTGGTCATTTCAGTGTTGCACTTGTCTCTGTGCAGAAAAGTGACCATGGCCCCAAATGTAAATGCTTGCCTGTGTTTTCTTCCCCTGAGTAGAATGAGCAGTGACAAATAACTGTAAGGAAAATTTTTGAACTGTCACATGCTTTATGGACTCTGGCCTCTAGGGAAAGAGGTTATAAAGGTTGTGGTGCTATGTGCCCTCTAAGCCTAGAAATTAGTCAATGAAATGGACCTCACTGTGCAGAAAGTTACACTTTCCAGAAGGCTTTTTTACAGAGTTACATACCAAAAGAGAGCTGAGGATCTGAGCAAGTCCCTTATATAAAATTGCATAGTGGCTAGTGAGATAGCTCACAGGATAAAGACACTTGCCACCACATCTGCCCACCTGAGCTCAATCCTTGGAACTCACATGGTGGAAGGAGAAAATTGACTGCAGTAAGTTATCTTCTGAACTCCACATGTTTGTCCTGGCACATGTATGTCTACATGAACACACATTCACACGCAAAATCACTATGTAAATTTTAAAAAATGATTTTTTTGCATTTGTATATGACCTGCCTACATCCACCCTGTCCTTTAAGTCATCTTTGGGTTCCTTATTCCCAATATAATGCAAAAGCTATGGAAATAGCTGATACTTTGTATTGCCAAGGGAAGACAGGAAGAAAAAAGCTTGTACATGATCAGAAGAGGTAGAAGGGTGTGGTTGCCAACTTGACTATATCTGTAATTAACAAAGACTCTAAAATGGAGGACACACCTATAAATGAAAACTCATCTCTAATCTGTGCCATTCTTAATGCTGGAAGCCTATACAAAGACATGGAAGAAGGAAGTCTTCACTCTTTTTCTGTTTGCTTTTGCCTCCCTAGCAAATCCATTCCTTTACTGGTATTAGAGCATACTTCTTCAGGATTCTGGCATATACTGAAGACTAGCTGAGACATCCATTCTCATGAACTGAACAACTACAAGATTCTTCAACATCCCCAGTCATTGTTGGATTAGCTGGACCACAGACTGTAAGTCATTCTAATAAATCCCTTTTCTATATACAGAAATAGATTAATTCTATAAGTTCTATTACTCTAGAGAACCCTGACTAATACAGATTTTGTAAGCAGATGTGGTTCTAGAGCAACAGAAATATAAGGATGAATCTTTTAAGTATCTATAATAGGCTTTTCAATTTGCCAATGCCTATAGTTACCAAGGCCTCTCCTGGGAGTTTGGAGAGTATGAAAAACTTATTGTGTGAACTATTTTACAAACTTAAAGACATAAATGCATTTGATTATCCTGATTCACCATTGTTGGTGGCAATGCTAACTCTGTAACTTTTGAGAGTTTGTGGAAAAATAAAGAAAATTATGATGATGGTGAGTTGTTCCTAGCCTCTCTGATAAGTTGACAAAAGAAAGGAATGACCTCTGTTATATAATTAACCGACTTCTAGCATCTCAGAATATAATGAAGGACAACAACGAACTCAGGGATATAAGTGACCAGCTCCAGATGCACATAAACAGTCTAAAGGTTTCTAAGTATACCCTGGAAAAAAATCTTTCCAGCATCCACAGAGCTTGAGTTGTGGAAAATCAAACTAAAGCTCTCATTATAAGTTTGGCTGAATTACAATAAAAATGCAAGTCCCAGCCTCAGAGGGGGTCAGCAGTTAAAGTAAAGGCATTAATTGGCAAAGAATGGGATCCTGTAACGTGAATGGGGATATATATATATATGGGTGGACCCTATTGGACCTTAGAATTTTCAACACTCAGATTCTCAAGGGTTTATCTTACATGAGGAAGTAGCCTCTCCACCCTCAGTAGAAAATGAACATACTCACATCCCCACCACATGGAATATTGCCTTTTTCACCTTTGACTGAGGTAATTAATCCTTCATTGTCTGCTCAACCAGCAGTGACTTTCTCTGAAGGAAATTCCAGGCAAGACAATACTGTTGTCCCTCAGGGCCCACCAATAGTTGTCTCCAGACCTATAACCAGACTCAATGCAAAGCAGGCTCCTAGAGGGGAGGTAGAAAGTGTAGTCCATGAGGAGGTGCACTACACTACTAAAGAGCTTAATGATTTTGCTAATTCATTCAAGCAGAAGTCTGGAGAATATGTGTAGGAATGGATTGGTGTGGAATAATGGTGGAAGGAACATAAAACTGGGTCAGTCTGAGTTCATTGATATGGGTCTTCTGAATGGAGATTCTAGATTAAATATGGAAACTCACTCAGTTTAAAAAAATATGTCAAAATCTTATCAGAATGGTTGGCTGAAGCATTTGTCAAAAGCTGGCCTACTGAAAAGGAGTTGTTGATGCCTGATATGTCTTGGCTCGTGTTGATGAAGGGATTTAAGGCTCAGAGAAATTTCAATGCTGGAGTGGTTACACTGTGTAAACCTAATCCTCCACAATGGGAAGGCCCAGAAGACATGCCCTTCATTAACGCTATAGATGCAAAAAGGTGAGAGGAACACTAGCACTTTTGAAGAGCTTTGTTGTTGTCCTCTTCCTTATATCAGACCATTAGAGTTGGAGATGCTGCTGCTCAGTTTGATGAATTAAGGGTAATCAATTTAACTGGGCTCTGGTGTAGCAAGGGCCCGATAGCAACACTGAATCACCAAAGACAAGGTGTTCATAGTTATCATAATGGGCAGTATAGACAAAGCAATGTCCATAATGGCCTGACTTGTAATAGCACATGCAAAGTAAGTTTTATGGTGGCATGACACATATGGGACCTTGGTGTTCCAGGTATGAGACAGATAAGAAGTTGACTGTGGTGGTTTGAAAGAAAATGGCCCCCAAAGGAAGTGGCACTATTAGATGGTGTGACCTTGCTGGAGGAAGTGTGTCATGGTGGGGGCAGGCTTTGAGGTTTCTTTTTCTCAAGCTTCCCTCAGTGTGACAGTCAGTCAACTTCCTGTTGCCTGCAAGATGTAGCACTCTCAGTACCAACATCATGTCTGCCTGCACACTGCCATGCTCCCCATCATGATGTTAATGGACTGAACCTCTGAAAGAGAGCCACTCCAATTAAATGTTTTCTTTATAAGAGTTGCTGTAGTCATGGTGTCTCTTCACAGCAATAGAAACCCTGAGACATTGACTTTTAGTTTGGTCTGTATAATCAGAAAAATTCTTAAACAAATGAAAAAAGAGCTACATTGGATCATGGCAAGAGTGAATCTTGGCCCATGAATCAATTTCCAGAATTGAGCCAGTATGCAAACCCAGAACCCCTTGAACAAAGGGATGGCCAGGTTTCCCTGAGAAAGGACCTTGATAAAAAACACCTAAAAGTTTTACTGTTAGCTTTATCTCCAGTCCTTCTCCAGAGAGACCTATGACCTTTTACAAGGGTAACTGTACACATGGAAAAAGGAAACAATCAGATGTTCTAGGTTCTGTTGGATACTGGTTCTAAATTGACACTAATTCACAGAAATCTCAAGAAACATTGTGGCCTTCCAGTTAAATTAAAGGCTTATGGAGGTCAGGTGATTATGGAATTTTAGCTGATGTCTGACTCACAGTAGGTCCAGTAGGTCCCCAAACTCATCCTTTGGTTATTTCCCCAGTCCTAGAATGTGTAATTGGGATAGATAGACTTAGAAGTTGGCAGAATTCTCATATTGATTCCCCAAACTGTGAGGGCTATTTGAAGAAATTAGTGCTACTATCAAGGACTTGAAAAATGCCGGGGTGGTGGTCCCTACCACATCTCTCTCTTATCTGTCGAGTGCAGAAGACAGATGGATCATGGAAATGACAGTTGACTATAAAAAAATTCAATCAGGTAGTACTTCCAATTGCTGCTGTACCAGACATAGTGTCCTTAAGTGAGCAGATTTACACATCTGGTACATGGTATGCAGCTATTGCCTTTTTCTCGGTACCTGTCCAAAAGGACTACTAGAAGCAATTTGCTTTCACTTGGAAAAGCCAGCAGTATACCTTTACTGTTTTGCCTCAGGATTATATTAACTCTCGGGCCTTTTGTCATAACTTAGTAAGAAGGGATCTCGATCATCTGTCTCTTCCACAAAATAACACATTGGTACACTGTGTTGACAACATTATGCTGACTGAACCAAGTGAGCAGGTAGTAAACACTCTGAACTCATTGATTATATACATGCACATCAGAATATGGGGAATAAATCAAAACAAAATTCAAGGGCCTTCTACCTCAGTGAAATTCTTAGGGGTCCGGTGATGTGGGGCATACAGAGACATTCCTTCTAAGGTGAAGGATAAGTTATTGTACCTGGCCCCTCCCACCACCAAGGAAGAAATACAAGTTTAGTGGGCCGATTTGGATTCTGGAGACAGCACATTCCTCACTTGGGTGTGTTACTCCCGCCCATTTACCAAGTGGCTCAGAAAGCTGCTAGCTTTGTGTGGGGCCTGGAACAGAAGAAGGCTCTGCAACAGGTCCAGGCTGCTGTGCAGGCTGCTCTACCACTTGGACCATATGATCCAGCAGACCCCATGGTACTTGAAGTGTCAGTGGCAGATGGGCATGCTGTTTGCAGCCTTTGGCAGGCCCCTATAGGCAAATTATAGCACAGACTGTAGTCAGACCTCTTCATCGGACTGCCGGGACCTTTTCATTGGGTCCTTTTCGTCCGGACTGCCGGCTCCCCAACAATGACACAGAGGTTTATTATTAACTATGAAAGATCAGCCAATAGCTTAGGCTTGTTACTAACTAGCTCTCACAACTTAAATCAATCCATTTTTATCAATCTATGTATTGCCACATGGCTCGTGGCTTTATCTGTCCTCCAACATGTCTTGCTCCCTCTGTGTCTCCTGGAAACCCTGGCTTTCTTTCTCTCAGCATCCTCTGTGTCTAACTGTCCCATCTATACCTCCTGCCTAGCTAATGGCTGTTTAGCTCTTTATTAAACCAATTAGAAGGTGCCTTGGCAAAAACACATCTTCACAGTGTACAAAAAGATTATTCCACAACAGAGACCTTTGGGATTCAGGAACAAGGCTCTACCATTACCTGCAGACAAGTGTCCCTTTGAGAGACAGCTTCTTGGCCTGCTAATGTACATTAGTGGAAACTGAATGTTTGACAATGGGCCACCAAGCTACCATGCAACCTGAGCTGCTCATTGTGAACTGGGTGTTATCTGACACACCAAGTCATAATGTAGGATATGCACAGCAGAAATCTATTATCAAATTATCAAATAAAATGCCCAAGCAGGTCCTGAAGGCACATGCAAGTTACATGAAGAAGTTACCCAAATACCTATGGTTTCTACTCCCATTACAATGCCATCTGCTGCCATAAGATCAGTTGACTGAGGAAAAGAAGACTAGAATGAATCTGTTTACTGGTAGTTCTGCATGTTAATGCAGGCACCATTCAGAAGTGAACAGCTATAGTGTTATAGCCACTTTCTGGGACAACCCTGAAAGATATATGTGAAGGGAAGTCTTCATAGTGGGCAGAAATTCGGGTAGTACACATAGTCATACATTTTGTTTAGAAGGAGAAAGGGCCAGATGTGTGATTGTTCATCCATTCACGGTCTGTAGCCAATGGATTGGCTAGATGGTCAGGCACTTGAAAAGAGCATGATTGGAAAATTGGTGGAGAAAGACATCTGGGGAGGAAGGGGATAGGTCTTTCCAAATGGGCAAAGGATGTGAAGACACTTGTGTCCCATATAAATGCTCAGCAATAAGTGACTTTGGCTGAAGAGGAGTTCAATAATCAAGTAGATAGGATGACCCATTCTGTGGACAGTCATCCTTTTTCCCTAGTCATTCCTGTCATTGCCCAGTGAGCCTATGAACAAAGTTGCCATGGAGGCCAAGATGAGGGTTATGCATGGGCTTGACAACATAAACTTCTACTCACCAAGTCTGACCTGGCTAGAGCTGTTGCTGAGTGCCAAGCAGAGACCAACATTGAGCCCCATCAGCCTGGTGGCAGGTTGGCTACATTGGAATACTTTATCTGTGGAAAGGACAACATTTTGTTCTTACTAGAGTAGATACTTATTCTGGTTATGGATTTGCCTTTCCTACATATAATGCTTCTGCCAAAACCGCCATCCATGGACTTACAGAGTGCCTTATCCACCATCATGGTATTCCACAGCATTGCTTCTGACCAAGGAACTAACTTTGCAGCAGAGAAATGTGGCAGTGGACCCATGATCATGTAATCCACATGGTCTTATCATGTTCTCCACCATCCTGAAGCAGCTAGCCTAACAGAAAGATGGAATGTCCTTTTGAAGACATAGTTACAGCACCAATTAGGTAGCGGCAGCCTGGAGGGCTGGGGCAAAATTCTCCTGTATATGCTTTGAGTAAGTATCTAATATATGGCACAGTTTCTCCTATAGCCAGGATCCACAGGTCCAGGAATCAAGGAGTGGAAAAGGGAATAATTCTACTCACTATCACCCCTAGTGACCTACTAGGAAAATTTTTGCTTTCTGTTCGCATGACCTTAAGTTATGCTGGTCTAAAAATTTTTCTTCTGGGTGGGGGTACACTCCTGCCAGGAATCACAACAAACATTTCATTGAACTGGAAGCTCAGACATCCCCCTGGCCTCTTTAGGCTTCTGATACTCTTAAGCCAACAGGCTAAGAAAGGAATAACAGTGTTAGGAGCAGTGATTGATCCAGATTACCATGGAGAAATTGAACTTCCTCTCCACAATGGAGGTAAAAAAGTTTATGTCTGGAGTGCAGGAGATCCTTTAGGACACCTCTCGGTGCTACCATGTCCTGTGATTAAAGTCAGTGGGAAACTACAACAGCCTAATCCAGACAGGATGACAAAGGGCACAGACTCATCACGAATGAAGGTGTGGGTCACTCCCATACCAGGAAAACAGCCAAGACTTGTTGAGGTTCTTACCAAGGATGGAGGAAATACAGAATGGGCAGTAGAGGAAGATAGTTATAAATACCAGCTAAGGCCATGTGACCAGTTGCAAAAAAGGTTATAACTGACATGAGTGTTTCTGTCATATTTTTTAAGAATGCATCTATACAGATATTTGTGTTTTCTTTATTCAATTCATTTCTCATGTGACTAACAATAATTATGAGACTATCAATCACTATCATAAGTTTGAGATACTAGAAGAATGTCCCTCAAGGGACATTGCCAATGTTTTAGTAAGTCTTCTATTTCTGTGAAGAGACACCAAGGTCATAGCTTCCCTTTATAAAGGAAAGTACTTAACTGAGGCTTGCTTACAGTTTCAGAGGTTTAGTCCATTGTTGTCATGGCAAAGAGCATGGCAACATGCAGGCAGACAGGGTGCTGGTGAAGTAGCTGAGAGTTTAACATCTGGATCCACAGGCAACAGGAAGAAAGAGAGAGCCACTGGGCCTGGCTTGGGCTTCTGAAATCCCAAAGTCCACCCTAGTGACACACTTCCTCTAACAAGACCACACCTATCCCAACAAGGTCCCTCCTCCTAGTCCCTGGAAAGTAGTGTCACTCCCTAATGACCATGCATTCAAATATATGAGCCTATGGGGATCATTCCTATACAAACCACCACAGCTACTTATTTTAAATTTATAATGCATTTGTGGTTGTACAAGGGATAGTTATATCATGTCAGGAATAATTTTGACCTGGATAAATATATAATGCATTTACAATTGTACATGGGATAGTTATATCATGTTTAGGCATTATTATGACCTTGTTATAATTTTATTTGGAAATTAATCACTGCATAAGGAGATATGGTCAAGTTTACATGGGGTAGACTTGTGATGGCTATTCTTGGTTGTGAACTTGACTACATCTAGAATTAATTAAAACCCTAAAATGGAGGGCACACTTGTGAGGGATTTTTGTTTAATTTGAAGTTGAAAAATCTACTTCTAATTCATATCTTTGAGGTAGGAAGACACACCTTTAATTCAGATCTTTTGAGCTAGGAAAACTTTCCACTAATCTGGGCCAAGCCTTCTGCTGGAAGCCTACTTAAGGATATGGAAGAAGGAAGTTTTGTTCTTTGTCTGCTTGCTCTCACCTCACTAGCAAATCCATTCCTTCATTGGAATTAGAGCCTACTTCTTTGGGATTCTGCCATATACTGAAGACCAGCTGAGACATCCAGCCTTGTGGAATGAGCAAGTACTAGATTCTTGGACTTCCCATCCACAGTCAAACATTGTTGGATTAGCTGGACTGCAGCCTGTAAGGCATTCCAATAAACCCCCTTTACAGAGATAAATAGATAGATAGATGGATGGATGGATGGATGGAGAGAGAGAGAGAGAGAGAGAGAGAGAGAGAGAGAGAGAGAGAGATATTCATTCTATAAGTTCTGTTACTCTAGAGAACCTTGACTAACACATGGGGCTTCCTTTTTCTGAATGTTTTCAATCCAAGACTGGATGAAGCTGTGAATGTGGAGCCTGCAGATGATAATGACTCATGAAATGAAGAGGATCAATAAAGAGATAAACACTTTCAAAGAAGCAAAGGGAAGATATAGCATTGAAAAGGATAATAGCTAAAGTGGAAAAAGTGACTAGAGATGCTCAACAGTAGAGTTAAGTTGTCAGAAGGAAGTTTCCAGAAAATGAAACAGAGATCAAAAGTCATCATGCCATCTGAAGAACAGAAAGCAGTAAGAAATAGGACATGTATTCTAGTACAAGACATGCCAGCATTTGAATAATGAGAGTGCTAGAAAGAAGAAGACAAGATCAAACAGACAAAACATTTGAAACAATGTTTGAAATTTTACGAAAAACTTCCAGTTTTCAATGATGAAACTCTTTCAAGAATCTCAATTAACTGTGAGTAGGTTGAGGACAAAGTGATGCACAGTCAGACACGTCATATGCAACAATCAGTGGACAAAGGGTCTTGAAGGCAGCAAAAGAAAAATGACTCATGAAATATAGGGGAATCATAATAAGGTGACTAACTGACTTCTCATCAAAAACAGCAGAGGCTAAAACCCAGGAAAATGACACATTCAAAGTTCAGAGAGAAACACATTTGGTGACAAAAAATTCTGTGTGCAGCAAAATTATCTTTCAAAACTAAAAATGAACAGAAGCATTACCAGAGAAATAGCATAAGAGATTTTGTTGATGGTCTACATGACTTGTGATAATGAAGTTTTTCAGGTCAAAAAAAGGGACAGAAATGAAGTAGTACATTCATTCAAAGCAAAGCAAAACTCAGAATGATCATTGGTGATGATTAAGTGGCATTTGATGACTTAATTTGATGATTAAGTGCAACAAGGTAGCCCAAGCTGACCTTCAGTTTGCAAGTCCTCTTACTGTGACCTTCCAGGTGCCACCACATCCTCCTGTTATGATTTTTAAAGTATAATTGTGTGGGTTATCTTTTCTCTCTAAATATTTAAAAAATAACTACTATACAAAATCATAATTAAATCATATGACTAGGCTTTCAATGTACATAGAGGTGATCCATAGGACAATTACAAAACAAAGGAACAAAGATGCTTTGGAACTATGTAGGAGCAACAAAACAACAGCAGATTACTTCAAAAATCAGAGGAAGAAATGAGGAGTGCTAGAAGTGATAAATAAGCAGACAAATATAAAATGCTTCCTAAACATATATTCTCCCAACTTCTCTGGCATGTGTCTGAAGCTATAATATCACATAAAATAATAACCATAGTATTCAATTATTGTGATTGTCACATGTAGTATAGTATTGTGGTTTAAATCTGAAATATCCCCCCAAGCTCCTGTGTTGAAACCTTGCTTCCCAGTTGACAGTGTTAAGAGGTAGTGGAAATTTTATGAGACGACTTAGTTAAAGGAAGTAGATAATGGAGGTCATTCCCTTAAAGGGGAAACTGGGCCTTTCTTCTGTCTCAGACTTTGGCTTTCTGTTGGCCATAAGGTAGTCTTCTCACCACACACACTGCCATGCTAGATTGTTTTGTCACAGGGCCAAAGCTTGAGAACCAAGAACCCATAAATAGAAACAATGAACCAAGGGAAATTTTTTCCTCTTCTAATCTGACTTTCTCGGGC
>LZPO01066418.1:92429-102728 GCA_001675575.1 Neotoma lepida | reverse complement strand
TAGGCTGGCCTGGAACTTGCTATGTAAGTGGAGATGATTATGAATTCTTGTTTCTTCTGCCTTCACCTCCCAAGTACTGGGATTGTAGGCATGTGTCACCATGACTGGCAAGTAAGCTTTTTAATAGACAACTAAGCATTGCTTCTTCCAACACTGGGCCTTTTTGAGTATTCATTAGTACTCTTGAACACATGGCAGGTTTGTATTCCTCAAGGGGATGGGGAGAGTTGCCAGTTCTGGTTATTTCATAACCTTCATTATACCAGAAATGTTTAATGGTCCAGGGATCTTCCAGATCCTCTAAATAACCAGACCAGCCCTTGGCTTTAATCTTTCAGAATCATGACAGATTCTGTGCTTAGTTCCTAGCCCATGGATCTTAGCATATTCAGGGTCTGTAGAAGAAGTACCTCACAAGTTATTCATTGGAACCCATGAAAAGAAAATGCATTGACCATTTTATGTTATGTAGGCTGGCTACCATGGTAACCACCAATTTCTTCCAGATCTGGGCAATTTTAAATGCAAAGTGGATTGGAAAGTCTATTTGTATTTACAGGATGCAAGACTTCATATAGGGTCACAGGTGGCAGGTGTTACAGATTAACCACACAGCTAACACTGATGTCCCCATCCGTGAAATATCCCTCTCATTGGTTTCACCTTATTTGGTAGAGCAGGCAGCGTTTGGTTCCCAAAACAGAAACAAAGCAAATAAAACCTGTCCCTACAGATGCAGAAGCTCTTTCTCCATGAAAGCTTTTGCTGAGCTTCTAGTGCTCTGGCCCATGCTCAATATCCACTGTGTGGGCTCTGGCATAGATCCCTATGTAATCAACAGATGGATGGACCTCATGGGAAATATGCTCACTAGTCAGGCTAGTAGCTTGGTATACCTTGAGAAGGGGGAAATATTTTTAAAGGCCCATTGTTAATGAATCACAAGGCCATGGAAACAGAAGTGACTGTCTTCAAATATGCACAGACGGACACATATTTGCTTACATGTTACCCAGCTGTTGACAGCTATAGCTCATGGGTTTAATTCTTACAATAGTACAAAGATTCTGGAGTCAGACTAGATCAGGCCAGAGGAGTTCTGCTACTGCTTAAGTGAACTTAGCCAAGCTACTTGCCTTGTTTAGCTTTAGTCTCCTCCTCTGCACCTACTTCACAGGGATGTGAAGATTAAACAGGAGTAAGCTCATAGCACCTGGCATAGAAACCAAGCTGAGATATAACATCCCTCCATAAATGTGAATGCAGAGAGCTATAAGAGCAAAGAGGAACATGAACATATCTGTGAGGTCTCTTACAGGTTTTGCTAGGATCTCAGTGACAAAGCAGAAATCTGAGACCCAAGGGGACCCATAGGAGAAGGGAGTTGGGGAAAGTATTATAGAAGCAACTTGCCGCTAGACAGTCAATATCTGGAAGTTGGAAGCTGTTGTATAACTTTATCCCTTGAGCCTACCTGAGGACCTGAGCAGAGTAGGTATTCAGTGTCTGTAGAACTGAATAGATAACTGTTGAACACAAAGGATCTGGAGGCTTCTCAGAAATGGACTAAATGCAAAGGCAATAATCACCAGCTGCAGCCAGGAAGAGTTAGTCACCATCATGGGTGTTGTCAGGGTCATTTATGATTATGAAATGAATCATAGGGACCTGGCTAATAATAATAAAGAACAAAAGTGTCTGAATAAAATGCTGTTTCACAGATTAGAGCAGACTCAAGGTTATCACTATAGCAATGATGTGGTCCAATTATGCTTTATTGATTGGGTTTGCTCCTGAGAGTGTGTGCATGCTGACTGCAATGCAGACCAAGGCAAGTGGTAAAAAAATAAAAACAAATGAGAGTTGCTAATTTAGGCTGCAGGCCAAATGGGACTCTTTGGATAGTAGGAACCACAGCCGTTCCTTTGCTCTATCTTTTCTGTCATACCCTAAAATGAGGTTGAGCAGGGAGTCAAGGGTACTGTTGCCTTTACAGGAATTACCAAAGTAATCACTTTTGAAAGATTGATTTCAATGACATGACATCAGGAATCATATATCTATCTTCTTAGCACTTTAAAAATAATAAACACTTTCATGTGCATTACTGCTTGTTAAACAACTTAGCTTAAGTAAATAGCCTGTGGTTGAAGGGGCTAACTGGGATCCAAGAAGTATAGACTTTGAAAGGATGTCCTCTAAATGGAAACTGAGAGGTAGAGTCTTCATCCATGGAATACAAACCAGCTTGTGTTAGATATTTTGGAGTGGACACCTGCCTAACAGCTCACCCCACACCCACACATTTCTCAGAAAAACTAAAATAAAATAAGAGTGGATGGGATCAGAATAAGTGAACCCTAAATATGCCATGTTAGCATAAAGATTATTTTGAGCTAAGAACAATTGAGAATCAATAGATGTAGGAAAAGATTTTGCTAAGATTTATCTGTCTAAAACTAGGCCATAAATTTCCCATAAGGAAGATACCATCTAACAGGCATGGAAGAACAATTCTGATCACTGAAGATGGGCAGTCAGTGAGATGGGTCTGCATAAAAAGACCTAACTCAAACAGTTCCTGCCTTCTGTTAGTTCCCTCAGTATATTTGCTAGTAACTTTCTCAAAATATATCTCCCTTCTTTAAAATGAGGTATAAGCCTTCACTATACTCACCTCTTTAAGTTCTCATTAAAGAGAACATTTTCCACATGAAAATACTAAATTAAAATTGTATCTTTCTCTCAATTTGTCCTTTGTCAGTTTAATTCACAAGTGTATATTGAATCTAACCTCCCTACCTCCCCTACTCCACCCTGTTGACAGAAGAAAGGAGCAGGGAAAGTGGTTTTCTTTTGTTTTGATTCTCATGTTATTTTTAATTGTGTCCTTGGGGTTCCAGTTTACCCTCCAGTCTCACAAGACAGTAGGAAGAAGGCTTGGATGTTGGCCATAGACACCATAAATACACAGTCAAAGGCAGATGGCCATTAACCTCTTCTCTAGAGCCTCCAGTGGTCCATACCAGCACTCGGTAGAGACTGGTTCAAAATAATCTGCTGCCACCAATTATCTTTCATACCTAGGTAGGTCCTGTGATTCTAAATAATGACCTTCCCAACTGTATGGCCTGCTTTGGTACTTAATTACACAGATGATACATTTATCAGTGAAAGGGAGCATGTCTTCATACACAACCATCCAGTGAGTTAGATAGTAGAATTCTATTTTGAAACATTCAGGATGTTAATGTGCTTGTCTGTTAAACTCATGCAACTTCATAAATAAAGACCATTTTTACTGCTGCGAATTGAGCCTAGAGGCCTCATGCATGGTAAGCAAATGTTCTACCACTGAGCTGTCCTGTCAATCCCTAAATAAAGACTTGTTTTTGAATCAGGGTTTCACCATGTAGCCCTGGCTGGCCTGGAACTTGCTATGTAGACCAGAGTGGCATCGAACTCATAGAGATTGACTGCTTCTGCCTCCAGGATTATAGGCATTGCCACCACACTTGGCAGATGAATTCTTTTACATGTTTCAATTCTACAACACAGCCACAGTTACCTTTATAAAAGGCAAATATAATTATTAGATTTTTCCTATTGAGTATCCTTCAATTTGGTAATTTCCTATTATGTACAAAATAAAAATTAAAACTGTTCCTGAGTGTGATGGAGGATGCCTTTAATCCCAGTTCTCAAGAGGCAGAGACAAGTGGATCTCAGTGATTTTGAAGCCAGCCTGATATACATAGCAAATTCCAGGCCAGCCAGGGATACATAGTGAAATCCTGGCTCTAAATAAATTAGATCAAATGAAACCTCTTTAACTTGGCATGTAAATCCTTACCAGTATTTGAATCATGCCAAATTTCTAGCCATTCCTAACAATATTCTACTTCCCCCTCCATGTATGATAGCATATTAACTTTGGCCATATGAATTGATTTTGTTTCCCAGGAAAAAAAAATACTGTGCTCTGAAGATAGAAGGCTTTCTCCACATTTTAGTGAGTATGATGTTTTCATCATATGACAGGAGTAGAAGCATCTTGAGGTCACTGGTCCTGTCTTTTCACATTCCTTACAATGCACTGGTCAGTTTTACACACAAGATAACCACACAAGTGGTTGTCTATAGAAAAACTTCACTTGTTAGGTTTTTGTTGCTGCTACTGCTGCTTTCAGACATTTTCTCTGCCTCAGTGTTTTCCTTCTATACATGCACCCTAAATAAATGGTTTATCTTTTTTAAAATAAATAGTTGAGGCTGGATGTAGTGGTACACACCTGTAATCCCAGCACATGGAATGGGGAGGTGGGAATATCAGAAGTTCATGAACAACCTTGGCTCTGTAGTGAGTGTGAGGCCAGTCTGGGCTACATGAGACCCTGTCTCAAGAAATTAAATATAAAAATAATTCAGTAAAGTTAGATATAATTAAGCTGGAACTATTTGGATCACTTGTTTGCCTCTGCTAATGGTTGACACAGCAAGGCAAGAGTAGCAAGGGATAATTAGTTACAAAATTGAAACCTCAAATGAATCCTCTGTAGCTGTAAATCAAAGAACAGCTTTTGTTGATCTATATCCCTATTTGATAGTCTAGCATATTAGCTCAGACACAGACCCAGAGATCAGCTTCTGCTTCCTCTTGCCATACTGACTCCCTTAATGAGAAATATATTTCTACCCTGTAGCAAAGTTCTGAAAAGAGGTTCTTGTGGAAAACAAGCATTTGTAATCCATGCTAACAAGATCCAACTTAGAAAATGAACTTCTGGCCCATGAGGAAACATAACTCTTTAAGAAACTGCTCTGTGAGAGTAAGTGGGGTGGAGAAGAAACACACACACACACACACACACACACACACACACACACATACACGGAAATATCAAGAGCAACATGAATGAAGCAAACAGACAGTGTGTGTGTGAAGTAGCTACTCTGTTTATTCAGTGGGACAGCAGGAGAATGGCTTTTTGCTGGGAAGAGCTGACTCCCAAGGTTTCAAAGGGCACCAAGGAAATGCTCCACCAGCATACACACACATATAGATCTGTTCACAAAACTCATTATTTTTATACTTTCGTTTCTCAAGGGCTAGATAATGTCAGGTGAAATTATAACTTCAGTCAGAGCAAGGTTTTTGCTTTCATATAGCAATGTTGGCTAAGTCAATGACAGGTGGGGTTGGCAAAACATGTCAAGTAGCAGATCTGTTTGTTCAGTGGGAAGCAGGAACAGTTAGGTCTTGCTGGGAAGATCTGCCTCCCAAGGTTTCAAAGAGCACCCAGAAAATGCTCCACCAGCATATACACCCCCACAACATCATCTCAGCCAACATGCAACCCTCTGGCAGGTTTTATCTGATCTCTAACTTCAGAATCAAGGCACTCACAAAGAAAATCCACTAAGTGATCAAATCAGGAGCTCAGGGCTTCTTCACTCTCACCTTCGGGACACTAGATACCAAGAGATGTAGAGATGAGAAGATGAAAGGCAGACAGTAAGAACTGGGCAGGGTCTCCTGGGTCATTAGGGTTTGTATTTTGTTTGTTTCTGCCTGGAGATTTACACATACATTGTGTCTGTTTTCATCACATACAACAGGTTGTTTACTGAAAAGGAAATCTATATGGAGCCCTCAAGGAGGTTTGTAAAACTTGTCAATTCAAAACTATGAACAAGACAACATTTTAATCTTTTGACAATAGGGCGTAAGGTGAATTGAGTCTCTAGTACACACTTGGAACAAAAGAAGAGTAAAAGACAGGCATTAAAGGCTTGCCATTTTGCTTCTTTGAAGTTTGAAGAAGAAAAGACAGCAATATGCAGTAGCTACAAATTAAATTCGGGAGAACAAGCTGAATACTGCTGTCTCCCCAACATGGTGTAATATCAATAGAACAGAGAAGGAATTGGATGGAAAGTCCTCATGTCCCATGATTTTCACTCATTCTGTGGGAATTGGAGCCCACAGTAAGAAAGCAGAGCATATGTTTTTAAGAACAATAGCAAAACAGAGTCAACCATCAGAAAAGAGGATAGTCTAAATTTTTATCAGACTTAAGAATCAATACCACAGGTTAGCGCAAACATTTCACAAAAAGATGTTGATATCAGAGGAGATGGTACTCAACTTTTCAAACATCCTGACTTTATTTTCAGGGGGAAATCAATGTTGACCTCAAAGACCATACATGGAATGTAGTTTGTAGTCCTAATTGGGTGTTTTTTAAAATGTTTTCTTAAAAAAAAACAAAACCAAAAAACAGACAATGAAGTTTCTCATAGAAAAACTGATCATTCTGGCAAACAATTACCTGAGAAATATTTCACATAAACCATATACAGCCCCAGATACTCAGGAGACTGAGGTGGGAGGATTACTTGAAACTAGGCTGTGAGGCTAGCCCATGCACAAAAGCAAAACTGTAAGACTCTATCTCAAAATAACAAAAGGCTAGTGGTGTTGCTCAGTGATGAAATTTGTGCTTAGCATGGACAAGACCCTGGGTTCTGTCCCTGGCCCCAAACAAAATTTTAAAATGAAATGTTATCCCTGATTTACTCCTATTTTTTAACAAATGAAAAGCCACTCTTCTTTACAATCTACGTGTCAAGTCTGCAGAACCCTAAATGTGCACTTTGCTGAGAGCCCATTAGTCATATAGGAAAAGAGGCAGGGGACCACAGGTTAACAATGCCATGGCACTATAGAACCAGTGTGAAGTTCCCGTTTTGATTCATAACTGAAACATAAAATTCAAAGAATAAATATGGTTCTGCTGATGACTGCTCTCTTGACTTAGTCTTCCTCTGACAGTGCAGAAATTCTTGAGTCTCTGTCATTAGCCCCAGGGACTTTTAATAGAGAAGTTGTTTTCTTTAATTTGCCACAACTTTGTAGTCAGTGGTACATATCCCCAGAAAGGAAAAAATGAATTTCAGAACAACAAAAATTATTCAATCCAGGGAATTTTCTTAGATTTCTGGGACTCACTAATGAAATATTGGCAAGGTACAAAGCCTTAGCACCTAGAACTTATTTAATAAGGCATCTTACATGCAACTTGGATGAGCAACCATTAATGCCATACTTTCAATCTCAAAATAAACAACACAGGGCTGACAAGTTGGCTCACTGGATAAAAGCACTTGCTGCCAAGCCTGATAACTTGAGTTCAACTCCAGACTGAGGAATCTGCCTGACTCCATTGTGAAGGCAGACGCCATTATGCTGTATTTTAAAAGAAATAAGTTTCTATTTACTGTGAGAGTTGAGTTGCTCTCTGTTTCCTGGAACTTGACACTTTCCAACCCATGACCTTGATTTGTTTTTTAGAGTACCTTAACCCTCCCTCACCCTCCCTGAGCCCTCCCTAACACATGGAGGGTGACCACATGATTTTTTTTAAAGGTTTTTTTATATTTTCTTATTGCCCCATTGTCTCCCTTCTGTAAAACTAAAAGGTGAAGCCCTGGCTGCTGACTCCACCCACTTTAGCTTTTTAATATGGCGGAGGTAATTTATCTCCAGCTCTGGACCAGTTGTACCAGCAACTCTTGGAAGCAGTTGGTGTATGCCTCCATCAAAGCAGTATGTAGCCCAGAAACCTCTTTTTTTTTTTTAACTAGGAAAAGTCAAATCATTCAGGCCTGGGCAAGGATGACGGCTGGAGCAGAGGCCTAGAGCCCCTCTCAGTGCCTCTGCAGTTGTGTTGGGGGTAAGCTATGGGCTTGGGAGGAAACTCAGGCTGGAATGGGAGCCCATGTGGACTGGGGGAGAGGGGGATTCACTCAGCGTTTTTTGCCAGCCTGGGGGCTAAGCCAACCTGGAGGCTAAGCCTAGCTGGATGAAGCAGGAACCTGTTTTTGGCTCTGTTTTTAGGTGGAAACTCTTGCCACCACGTATAGGCGCCATTTGTAGTAGAAAGTTTGTCCAGTCCTGCCTGGCTCCCACAGCCACTTTGACCCCAGTAAGGACACAGAGGCTCATACCATTTTTAAACCATGGCCATGGCAGGCTTCTCACTAGCTAGCTCTTACATCTTAGATTAACCTATTTTATAATCTATGTCGCCACGTGTTCCACATGGCTTTACCTGTGTGCCGTTACATCTTGTTCCCTAGATGGCAAAATGGCATCTCCCCAGCTCTGCTTTCTGCTTCTCTCCCCCTAGTTTGAATGTCCCGCCTAACCTTATTCTGCCTCACCATTGGCCAAACAGCTTTATTTATCAACCAATCAGAGCAACACATTTTTAGAAAGACATTCCCATCAGTGGACAAGCAGGACATGGGGGAACTGATTGCCCTGCTTTGCCAAGACAAGGTAGGACAGTCCCCCCCAATTCCTACTCCACAGGAAAGTCTGTCAGATCTTCTGGGCCTGGCAGCTGAAGACTGGTGCTGCCCTGGGACCTCTGTCCCCAATGACCACAAAGGAACCTGGGGTAGCCAGTAAGTCCCTGTCCTTTTTAATAGATTTGGAAGCTGCTTGGTCTGCATTTCTGCTTACTCGGGTGAAATTTATCCTTCTCAGATCTGATGGTGTTTGATGGCTAGGCTAGAGTTTTGTCAGTTTAACACCCCCTCCCTCAAGGCTACAACCACCTTGGTAATTCATTAGTTAAGTTTCTTGCTAAAAAATACAGACAGGTTTGCCTTGTTCACAGGCTTCATAGTAAAAGATAAATAGGTTTCAGATGTAACTTTCCACTAAAGGAACACAGGAAATGATTTAAGATATATAATTACAAGTTGTAAAGATATAAGTAAATGATTTAAGGTATATAAAGATGTTTCAGACTTCTGTCCCCTTTCTAGGCTATTATTGCACTGGAATTTCAGAAGTTCAGAGTTTTAGCATTGATAAATGGAGTTTTGATAAACTGATAGAGCACTGACTATTTGTTATTCATTCACAAGTTCAAGATTTTAAATTTCCTCTGGTTGTCTTCTAAGTATAGACCTAAAGAGGAGTATTTTATCAGACTAAAACCAGGCTCTTTAGACACAGGAAAAGTGTTCACGCCTTTTAACCCAAAGCAATAGCCTTTGCTATGATACCAAAGTGTAAATCTGTTCCAGCTGTTTTACAGACACCTGCATGCTCCTGGGGAAAGAGTGCTGCTACTGTATCAAAGAATCTGGCCTGGTAGAAACTAATATCGAGTCACTCCACAAACTGTCTGAAGGACTTCATCAATACAACCAGGGCATATCTCCATTCCATTCCTTCTGGCAATCTTCACTCTTCCCATGGCTAGCCCCATTAATAGGGCTATGGTTATAAACTATTTTTTTCTCCTAGCAACTTGCCTTCTCTGCCTCCTCCAGGAACAGATTCCTGAGGTCTCCAGGATGCCAGTTAACTGAATGCTTCTTCAACCATACCTCCCACTGAGCATGAGCCCATTGACTCCTGACTCCCCCTCCCCACTGTCGTCCCATGACAACAGGAAGTAGCCATATTTGAACTGGCACCCATATACCCAAAAAAGTTGGGATGTTCAGTTGGAAGCTCCAGCTCACTCCTGCAAAAGCACCATTTCGCTCTCTCCAAACCCCATCCTCTCAGAGAAAGCCCCGTTCCATATTCTTGGTGATGGTAGGTGACCTCCCCTGAAGTTGCCAGTGGCCCAATCCCTGCCTAAAACATCATAATTGGGCACAAACCCAGTTTATGGAGGACATGTCATCATCCCTCACCTACATGGGATATAAGGTCCCTTCTTTAGTTCAGTCATGTGATTTTTTTTCCTGCCTCAATCTCTGGGGGCTGGAGGAATTACCCAGGAGTTGCTTTGCTCAGAATAAACCTGGTCTTTTATTTTTTAACTTGGTTTGATCTGGCTTACTGTGTCGGTGGAGAAACCTATTATTGGAGTACAGAAAACCTATAAAGGGGTACCACAGAAATTGTCTTACAATTTAAATTACAAAAGGAAATTCTTTAAGATAAGGGGAATAAGTAATCCATCTCTCTCTTTCACACACATACACATACACTCTCTCTCTCACACATACACACACATATACTCTCTCTCTCTCTCTCTCTCTCACACACACACACACACACTTTTTTACTTTCAATTTTTAACTTTTTGCCTGATCTTTGAAGCTGACTGTAAATTCTATCCATTGAGAAATAAAACTTTACAACCCACAAAATCATATTTTATTATTTATTTATACAGTCAATCATCTCTTTCTCTGCCTTTCTCTCCACCCATGTTTGAACCCCAAATTATATCTTTCTCTTTCTTTCTTTCTTTCTTTCTTTCT
>LZPO01066418.1:80842-92334 GCA_001675575.1 Neotoma lepida | reverse complement strand
CTCATGGAGATCTGCCTACCTCTGCCTCCAGAGTGCTAGGATTAAAGGCATGTGCTACCATGTCAAGTTCTATTTCTTTTTAAATGAATTCTAACTCTACTTCAACTGACTTGTCTTAAAATCCTTTTTGGCAGGTCAAGTCAAGATCATGGTGTGACCTGAACAGAACAGGAGGAACTCGTTAGGTTGTAGCAGCAGTGAAAGGCTGAGCCTCCCATTGCTGGTGATAATATGACCCTGTTCCTATGCTTCATGTTCCTGGTTGTTTCTCATTAGCTTCCATGTCTTCTTGTTCTGTGTCCTTTTGCAATGGAACCATGAAATACACTGCCCATGTAGATGATGGGATCTGGATAGGCTACTCCAAAATATAGCACTTGAAATATCAAAGAAAATTGCATGAGCAAAGAGTCACTTTTACTTGTCCCCCAGCCTTCTCTCATGTAGCAGATTATAAACAAATGATGCAAGACTCTCATGTGGGAGATACCAGTGAAGAGGCAGGAACATCCTTATCCTCCAAAGTCCAAGGGTCACTGGGAAGATTCTGAAGACATGGTTCTCACTAGCTATCCCCCATCCATTTCTCAGTTCCATTAGGTCATATTCTATGCTGTGTTATCTACTTCTGTGACTGCTCATCATTAAATCTAGCATGAAAGTACCTAAGTTTGCTTGTCATTTTGAGTCTTCACTTCTTTATGAAGACTCTCATGTCACATAAAACTTATGTTAAATAAGTTTATAATTCTTGTGGTACTGGGAGGTAGAATCCAGGGCTGCACCCATGCTAGGCAAAAGCTCTACTACCAAGCTGCACTCAAAGCCCAGCTTTTCTCTTGTGATAGGAGTCTCCACTATGAGCTTGACACATATTAAAAATAAATGCTTTCCCTTAGCATATGTGGGGGAGTGGCAAAGAGATCACCATTAGTTGTGCTTTGCTTGCCTTTGACTGCTCAAGAGAGTTATGAGATTTGTTTTTAACTCTGCCTACTTCTATTAAACATGGGACTTTTTCACTGTGAGCCGTAATTAGAGCTTGCCACAGAACCTCTTAAGCATATTGTTTATTTATTGTTTTTTTTTTTAAAAATACTATTTATTTATTTTGGACAGTGTCATGTCATGGTGCCTGGGTGGAGGTCAGAGGACAACTTGCAGAGTTGGTTCTCTCCTTCCACCATGGAGGTTCTGTTAATCCTAATGGCAAGAATAAGACCACTACCACAATTTGAGCCAAATTTGAAGCAAGCTTGATTTCTATTGGGGTACCCCCAAGAGCTGGCCAGTGACTACCTCCTAAGTTGGGTTAAAGAGAGCAGCCCCAAATCCAACTCTTGGGCCCCTTTTAAGGAGTAAAATCATGAGTAGTTGATATGGAAATATAGGATATAGATATGATAAGATAAAAGGGTGCATTGTTGAACCTACTTTTAAAAAGCAACTTGTTTAAAATGTTTTACATTGGTATAGATTTTAGTTTATTGATACAAATTTAGTTAATTTTGTTATACTGTATATACATATATATTTCTACTCTTATTTAATATATTATGTTTATGTAATTCATTTAAATTGTAATGGATAATTAAAAAATACAGATTAATGATTAGTCTTCTCTGATAATCAAACTTATAGTCACATTAAGTTTTCTAGGTATATATAGATATATTTCAATTAGGTAGGTAATCTTCAAACACTTCAAAGACCTACAGAATATGGCATTTAAAATGTTTTAAAAACTTTCTGGACAGTGAGACATGTCTGCTCCTGGCAGCACCAATTTACTTCAAAGAGAACTATGGGCGTCGAAGACACTGCATATGGAGTTCATCTTCTTCTTGGCAAAAATAGCCATTTGGGCAAGAAACTGTTCTTGCCTGGACTGCTTGAAAAAAATGTTATACTGACTGGACATGCAGGACTCATGGAAAGGTGACCACTGAACTTTACAAGACAAGATGGTCCTTCGGGTTCCTGCTGCATTGAGGAGAATACAGATATTCTACAGGACACAGAAAAAAGTGACTAAGAGACTCTAGGCCTGTAGGCTGAAAAATGGATGCCCCAACATTACAGAAGAACTTTGGGTGACTGTCCAGGTAGCCAGATGTCTCTGTCATTCTAGATTTTTTGAAGTTGCTTACAATATTCTTCCTGTTTACTTAGGTAGTATTATATCCTTCTGAGGTCTTTGATGTAGTTGAAGACTAGATAGTTATATTTTTCTTTGGTTGTAATAAAAGATAATTTAGATATAAAACTTTGACTCAAATATAGGATAGATAAAATATTTTCTTTAATTTTGCCAAATACAAATAGACTAGATATTGTAACTGTAATTCTTGCTAGATAACTGTTTTGTTTTCTGTAATTTTGCTATGTTAAAGTTAAAACCTTCCTTTTAAATAGAAAGAAAAGGGGAAATGATGGGAATGTCTTTCTAAAAATGTGTTGCTCTGATTGGTTGATAAATAAAGCTGTTTGGCCAATGGTGAGGCAGAATAAGGTTAGGTGGGACATTCGAACTAGGGGAAGAGAAGGAGAAAGCAGAGCGGGGGCAGACGCCATTCTGCCATCCAGAAAACAACATGTAACAACACACAGTAAAGCCATGTGGAACACGTGGCGACATAGATTTATAAAATGGGTTAATTTAAGATGTAAGAGCTAGCTAGCGAGAAGCCTGCCAGGGCCATAGCTTAAAAATGATATAAGCCTCTGTGTGTTTATTTGGGTCTAAGCGCCGTGGGAACTGGGAGGGATCAGAACCAAAATTGGACAAACTTTCGTCTACAGTCTGGACAGGGTCTTGGCAGCAGTTGAAGTGAAAGGCAGTTTTTTCTTCTCTATGACTGGATTTGCTACATTTAAAGCAAGCTCTAGGTGGAAGTTCTTCTGTGCCCGTCCATCTCCTCTGGAGGAGATAGGGGTACTGGCATGTCACTATCACCAACAGCTTTTTTATTAAACATTTTAAATGCCATATTCTCAGATCTCTGAAGCATTTGAGGATCATTATCTGTTAGGTGTATCTAAACTAGACAAATGTTTGTTTCTAGTTACTTGTTTTAGGCTTAACTTTGAGAACATATATATATATATATCATATATATATATATATAATATATATATGTTGAATCTGAACATATCAAGGAAGTTGATCCTTTATGAGGTGACTGACGTTTAACTTGTATGTCTTATAAGATTAGGGTTTTATATCTTTATCCTTGTTAATTTTAGCCTTATGAAATAACAATTTCTGAATTGAAGCTCTTTTAATAGCAAGATAAGACTTTTAACTCATAAACACAGTCCACAAAGAGACTGGGATCTTTCCTGAAACTTTTAAAGTACACCATTATAGAACACAACAGTTTTCTGTGTGCTTTAGTTTACCAAACTAGCTACAGCTCAACAATGTTAGTAAAAGCAAGGAGGTTAGACATACATTCCTAAATCAGTCTTTGTTAGTCCAAATACACTTTAGGTTGAGAGACTCTTTGCCAGAGTGCTTAGGTCACTGTCTTGCTGCATCATGAGATAGGAATACCTCAGTCTCTGGTGTTCAGCTACGGTCCTAAAGTTTTATTTCAAGGATGAAGACATAGAGCACAATCATAATTTGTAGAAGGCAAACCAAAGTTTCAACAGTGCAAATAATTTAGTGTCTCTAAAATCAATACCAAGAAGATTACTGTTACGTTACAAAATCTGGCTGCCAGCAAGATACATCCCTGTACATGAATGCATGGAGGTGCAGCTTTAATATCTCAGTAAACCAGCATTATTTTAAATCCTAGCTTTCATAAACCTTGTTTTTAGGACATGACAGGAATTATCATATAAAAATCCATTCTAATCCAAAATATTTTGGAGACCTGTTGTCTCCTGGTGGGTCCACTCCATGTGGTCACCTTTAATCAAGATGGTGGTAAAGTAACCTCTTCTCCAACCTTGGTCAAAATGGCGACTGCTCATGTGGATGTACTTAAGATGGTGGCAAACCATGTGTTGTTAACCAGAACAGTTCTAATTCAGTTACAAGTTTTAAGTTAACTTTTTGTTACAGATTTTTAACCATATTCAATTCCTTAGCTGTTGTTTTAAAATAAGGTAGAACAGCATAAAATAACTTGAATATTATTTATACCCAAATGACATATGAATCTCTGTCACTACACCAGATTTAGTGGCCAGAAAGCCCAGAGGCAAATACTGAGCCAAGGCAGCTAGTTGCAATAGTAACAGTTGAGCTATCACCAAGACACATGAAACATGTAAACTCAGGCATCCAAGACCAGTCAGAAACAAACATGCAGTGGCCACATACATTTACATACCCAACTGAGCCTGCTGTAATTCTGTGTGGCTCCTACGTCCACAAGAAAACATACAGGCACAGATCCATCCATGCATACAAAATAGACAGAACTTTTCTAACAGTGAGACAAACAAAACTTTCTGTGGGAAACAGACTTTGTTACAAATTATATAGATTTTAAACCATGCCAGATGAGCAATTTACAAATCCTGAAGTAAGAGTTTACAGTATAGTTTTAAGATATAGAGCAGCATACAAAGAAATTATAGGAATAAAAGATTTTTAAGAGTGAAGAAGTAGAGCCATAGAGGTAAGGGACTTTAGAAATGTAGCAGAGTAAGTTTGGGTATAAGGTATTTGGGGATCATTTGTTTGTGGCAACAGTAGTCAACAATTTGTGAGAATTTGGAAATCAAGTTTGCCAATTCTGTCCATTGCCAGAGCCATGTGGAATACAGTGGCATAGAGCTTAAACTGTGAGTCTCCCAGAATGCTTCGAGAGGGGACAGAGCAGGAAAGGAGATGTCCACGTGGGTGCAAGAGGCTGCGGGAGCCAGACAAGCACACATGTGCCCAGGCCGATGGTAACTCAGGGCATCAGCTGAAGAACTGGACTCTAGAATTTGGAATCAAATTTATATACAAATACATACCTTATTGAGGATTGGATCAATAGATGGTGTAAGGGAGAACAGGCATGAGAGAAGCAGGTAGACAGACAGAGAACAGGGAGGAGAGAGGGGCAGGAGTGCAGAGCTCAAAAACCCTGGATAAAGGAGCTCAAACCATTTGTCATATGGTGTGAGACAGTCCCAATATGGATAAATTTTGTAGTAGACACCTGAGGGGTGACTGAGGTTTGGGTTTAGATCCAGGATTTCCCATTTCCAAGCCTGTGCAGGAGTCTGAAGAACTACAGCAGTGCATCCACCATTATAGCCTGTGGTCCAGCCGTGAGTGTGGAGTTGCCTTTGGGTGGGATGTCTCCTCTACGAAGGTCCCACGGAACAAAGGCAGTCTTTGCTCTGGAAATGGATTGGGGTTGCTTTGGCAGGAACCTCAAAGGTCCTGACCAGAAGAAGTCTTTACCAGCGAGTAGTCCTGGACCTCTGTAGGCAGTGGCTTGGAAATGGGTGACTTACCCCAAGTTAAAAGTCGATCCTGTCTGGTGGAGAGGGAGATAAAAGGGGAGTGGCCTCCCACATGGCCAGGGGACCCAGTCTACCTGGTGGGAAAGGCTCAACTCCTCCAGGTTTCGGCACCAAAATAATAGGTTTTCTGTATCACAATAATAGCTTTCTCCACCAATGCAGTAAGCCAGATCAAGCCAAATTTAAAAATAAAAGACCAGGTTTATTCTGAGCAAAGCAACTCCCAGATGACTCCTCCAGCCCTCAGAGATTGAGGCAGGAGAAGGGGCAGGAAAAAAATCATGTGGCTAAACTAAAGGGGGGCGCTTATGTACCCTGTAGGCGAGGGGTGATGATGCAATTAAAATGCTTTAGGCGGGGATTGAGCTGCTGGCAACTTCAGGAGAGGAGCCATTTGCCCTGCCAAGAACACGGAGCTGGGCTTTCTCTGAGAGGGCGGGGTTTGGGGAGAAAGTAATGGGGCTTTTGCAGGGGCAAGCAGAAGCTTCCAGCTGAATACCCTTTTCAGGTTTAGGGAAGAGAGAGATGTGCTGATAAACTGATAGTCATATATATTTTGACCTTTAGCATGGTTAACTAACTGTTTTAACAATCTTGTCTGAGACATCTCTCTGAAAAGTGACTATTGACCCTGTAGGCAATCTTTATTGCAGTTTTGATTCTTTTAATTACTATTTTTTCATTTTATTTTGTACATGTGGGTGTTTTGCCTGAATGTATGTCTGTAAATCATGTACACGCCCAGTGCCTGTAGAGGCCAGAAGACATTAAATCTCCTAAAGCTGAAATTACAAGGGGGAATTGAACCTGGGTCCTTGGCAAGACCAACAAGTGTTCTTAACCACTGAGCCATTTTCTCCAGTCCCTACAGTTTTGATTTTGTCAATTGTGATCAAAACTTAATCCTCAGCCACAGAACAGTGCATACCTAATCTCAGAGTGACAGGCTTCTTTTCTTTCCCATATGCCCAAATTTTCTTACCTTTCAATCTGGCCTGAATCCAATATTACTGCCAGGTGTGGTAGTGCACACCTGTAATATCAACACTCAGGAGGCAAAGGCAGTAGACAAGACTGAGTGAGTTTAAGGCAACTTTGAGCTACAGAGTGAGATGATGTCTCAAAAAAAAATAGCAACAGGGCTGGAGAGATGGCTTAGTCAGTGAAGTGCTTGCTATATAAGCATGAGAACCATGAGTTCAGTCCACAACACCCATAGGGAAAAAAAAGTACAGTGATGTGCGTCTGGAATGCAAGAGCTGGAGAGACAGATATAGGAGAGGATCTCTGGTGCTTGCTGGTTAGCTAATCTAGTTGAATCAGTGACCGTCAGGTTCAGTGAGGGACCTCATTTAAAAAAATAAGATGAAGAGCAATTGAGGAAGACACTCAACAATATCAACCTATTACACACATACACACACACACACACACACACACACACACACACACACACACACACACACACACACACACACACACACACACACACACACACACACACACACACACACACACACACACATGGGTAGGAACACCATGAGAGAATCACATTTGTTTCTCCACTACCTCTCTCCCTCAGTCTCTTTTCATAATTTAAGATGTTAAACTTAGGGCGTCTCTTTCTCAAGCTCTTCCTGTAACTCCTCTTCATCCTTGGCTCTCATCCTGGTTTTGCACTCCCACAGGACCCTGAGTCTTCTACGCCAATAGCAGAAGTTGACTTTATCTTCCATAATCTTTAAGCCTCTAAACTATGTTATAAGCCTTCTTTGGTTGCTGTAGCCTGTATATCAAACTGATCAACAGATTAATTACATACATGTGCATTGGATTCCACAAAGCAGTGAAATTGAAGACAGTAGTTAGAGTCTGGGGTTGGAGTGGGGGCCATGATCACTTTCCTGCCTGTCATAAAGATCCACAGTCAAGGCCTCTGCAACAAAACACAGGCTGACAATAAAGGCATAACAAATTTACTTTAGGTTTTACATGCCATATGAGCCTTTGTATTGAAGACCCAAATCCTCATGGAGAACTGTTTCTATGTTTAAGAATGGGCAGCCGTGTATAAACATGATGAGACAAAAGCATGTGGATGCCATGCTAATAGGCAAAAGGGAGAGCCAACAAACTCTGTCAAATGGGAGTTTTCTTGCCCTCTAGTATTTTCCCCTCCCAGCTATAGACAAGACCCCTCTGGAATGAGGGACTTCAAAAGAAAAGAGACAGCATGATCTTCCAGCCTTTAGAGCTTGCTTTGATGGAGTGGAATTCTAGTTTCTGTGACCCACCTTGGAGAAGAGAAAATCTAGTTTCTATGATCCACTTTGGGAGCAGCAAGGGACAGAGAAAGCAGACAGGAGACAAGGAGGCAGGAGAAGGTCAAAGATACACTTGGCTCCTGAGGCTGTTTTTGAGCCATTCCAGTTTCCTCTGGTTCAAAGATACTGTATTTTCAGTTATCATTTTCTGGCCCCCATTAGGGGCTACTTTCCATATTAGGCTAGATGAAGGAAAAGGAGCTTGAAGCTTCTGGGGAAGAGTAAATTATGGGAAAGTGATTAGGAAATGTACAATGACTAAAAGCTGTTTGATAAGATAAGAGACATCTCAGGTACTAAGAGCTGTCTCCGGGGGTAGTTCTCTCCCTGGTATATCACAGAGGAACTGCTATGTTACTGGAAATTTTGCTGAGTTCCTCCTGGGATACCACATGCTACCAAGGAAATTAGGGTCCTCTCTCCAGGTTCTTGGTCTCACTAGTAAGAGAATTTAGGAACAGTTCAGGAGAGAAGAAATAACATAGAAAGAGTGAGAAAGACCAGACTGTCTTGAAAAGCCTGCTCACATGTTAGCAGTTATCTGAAAGAAAGCAAAAAGAGCTAGATGAACAAGGAGGAAGAGGAGGAGGAGGAAAGAAAGAGATAGAGAGAAAGGAAGGAGGGATGGAGGGAGGGAGGGAGAGAGGGAGGGAGAATGTTACCTTAAGCAAGCAGACCTAACAGAACCCCATGGCAGTTCTGTAGCTTTTGCACTGGGGTGGGAATGGGTCTAAGAAGGAAAAGTACATTTTCTCATTAAAGGGGAAAACATTCTTCCCAACTCTTTAGCATAGCCTTAGGTGAATCTGCCTTCTAGGGGGTGGTCCTGTTACTAGAATTTTGGAATCCTTCACGGCTGCTGGATGATACAGGGGAAACTGGGGTCCCTTCCCCACTTGAGGTTCTTAATGTCATTAATAAAGAGTTTAAGGATGGACTCAAAAAAAAAACTGAGAGGCTCAGAGACAATTGTGTTAGAGTTTAGAAGAGAAACTCCCTAGGGCAGGCAAGCTGTAAAACCACAGGAGCTGCCCAGAGGAGGAAGATAGAGGAGAGGAGGAAAGAAAAGCCAAGTCACTTAAGCTGGCGTAGAGGTCAGACACATCTCGGACAATTAGCCACATTGCAGGGAGGAAGGCTTTAGAGAAAGAGTTAAGGAAGCCCCAAATGTTGCTGAAACCCAAAGTGTTAAGGAAAGCATGCTCAGAAAACACATAGAAAGGAAAAAAGAAGAAGCTACCCTATAGCTGTAAAGCTATAGCCCAGTAAGCTGTACTAGGGCAGGGATTCTGGGCAGGAAAGATATAGTTCTACTGAAAGGGCTAATTATTCTGCCTAACTCTTTAGCGTGGCTTAAGGTGAGTCCACCTTCCTAAGTGTGGTCCCTTGACCTGGTGATTGGCTCAGCCCAACTGGAATGTTAGTTCTCTACCCAATCTAGGGATTGCATCCTCTTGACCAGAAGGAAATAGCTTTCCATTAATGGGCCTATAATGCTACTGTAACAGCACATTTTCAAATGAGAGTTCATGTGCCCTCCACAAAGGGAAATGTATGTGCTACTGCTACTTTCATAGAAAAGAAGACCAAGAGCTAAATGTCTTTAGCTCAAAACCATCCTTAAACCAAATTGACATTTTGTATCTCTTTCACCATCTCACTGTCTGATTAGTAAATACATGTGGACCAAGAGCAAAACATGCCCATACCACAGCTAAGGGCCCCAAGTTTGGTGGCTGCTCTGTCATTCCCACTTAACAGACCTCGTAGCAAGTACCAAAGACCAATCACAAAAGAAAAAGTACAAAGGGGGGCACATCCAGCTTCTCTTTGGTGACTGCCAAGATCCCATCAGTCTTCATGCCAGCCCTGGGAAAGCTGGAAAAGGGGCCTCAAGCCCTGGGAGGGAGGGGCCTGAGCAAGTGGGTAATGAGTCAGAAAGGAATGTCTGCTAACTAATACCCGCATGCCTGCCTGCCAACTTGAAGAGGACCCGTGTAAATTCCTTTCCACATACTGAGGGCTCACACCACTCCAGAGGGCAGTTTTTCCATGTGAATGTCTGCCCTGCACTTTGCAGTAGACTGCTAATTTGTACTTGGATGGAACTCTGCCACCACCATACCTGTCTCTCTCCAGCTTTCTTGGCTCTGGCCAGGCTTGCCTGTTTTTATTTGGTCACAGTATAATTCCTGAAGTGGCCCCATAGCTCCTGGGGAAAATCCAGGGACGAGGCTGGGGAGGGGATGTAAGCTTGTGTCAATAAAGTTCTATGCCAGGGTTTGGCATTTTGTTTGTCTTTAAATAAATAAACCTGGACACAAGTTTCTGAATTTGAAAACAGATGATTTTTAAAGTAGATTTCTTAGGCAACAAAATTAAATTTAAAAGTTCAGTCAAAGACTAAGAATTCTCCAGTGTCACTTTGCTTTGACTCTCAACCTCTTTACTGGTGTCTAGGGGAATGGGCTTCATCAAAAGAGCCCACACTTCCTACCTCTTCTTTTAGGTAGTAGGTCAGAGACAGTCATTTTAGGAAGCTCAACACAACCTTTGATGAAAGAGTAAAGCACACTATTTAAGTAGGAAAACTGAGGATGACATTGCTCTGTTTTAACTGATGCAGTGGGCCAATTAGGGGACTCTTCCTGTTATGCCCAGATTGGGACCCCCAAAAAGACCACCGGAGACCGAGAATTTCCAGAATGCAACAGCAAGGTTTATTCTTAATACGCAGTTACGAGCCAGATCGGAATTCCTGTCAGCCGCACCCCCTTGCAATGAGGCAGGGAGGAGAATTGCTCTTTCTTTGTGAGCCTAGCTTTTAAAGGCAAAACCCCAAAATTGCTCGAAGGGGAGGGGGTGAGTATGGGTTCATTTTTTACTAGCTTACTCTTAGGAATTTCTACAGTTCCTGATCCTTCATTTGATAGGCTTATCTCTGCTTACTCTTCAGGTTGACCTGTTGCTTGTCCTATCAGCTATCTCTGGAGCTGGGACATTCAGTGGTTAATCAGTTGCTTTCAGATAGCCCTCCAGGCATCCTGACTTTGTGACTTTTGTACTATTTCAATTCCTAGAGCCTCTGTCAGCATTACCTGGGAAGCTCGAATTCTTTTTAATTCAAGCAGAGGCTGTTAGTTTAATATTATTTTTGAGTGAGGGTCCTATTTTTAAATGAGGGTCCTTCACTCCCAGAATGAACTCAGAATGGCCATCAAGAGTCATGCACTTACTGGCCGAAACAGCAACAAAGAACATTGCTTCTCTCTTATGGAACTCCCATCCTAGCAGTGTTAGGTTTTTTATGGTGATAGTACTCTGCAAGGAAAAAGGTCATGAACACAACAAACCTGCTAATGAGAGTTTTATTGAGGGTGGGGGGACAGAAGGGGAAGTGAACAGGCCTGTGGAGAACACGTGTGGGAGAGGGAGGGTACGTGGGACCTGCTTTTTAAATTCTGGCCTGCGCATGTGTATTCAAGTCCGAGTGGCTACTCGCGCATGTTCTGAGGGTGCATGGTCATTGGTTCCTTCAAACCACATGACCATGTACCAGCACATGACCCGGAAGTGACCTGGGCCTGGAGGTGACCTGTGCGGAAATGACTGTTTAGTTAAAGCATGTGAGGTCACGTGGGTATGACTAACATTCCAGACTCTTTGTTATCATAAAAGATGGTGGATGAG
>LZPO01066418.1:33921-53200 GCA_001675575.1 Neotoma lepida | reverse complement strand
CTCCAAAGGTCATATACTACATGATTCTATCTATATAGTATGCTTGATATGACATAATCCTAGGAATGAAAAATGGATTAGGGATTTCAGGATTCAGGGGTGCTGAGAAAGAAGTAGCAAGGAAGGTGTGGCTTAAGAAAGGAAACATTAGGATCTCCATGATGATACAACTGCTCTGAGTTAAACTGTGTCAAAGTTAACATTGCCATTGTGATGTGGATTCCAGTTAATGTTAGCTCAAGCTGCTGAAACAGTGTACCATGGGTAGAGGCTGCCATAGCAGACATTTATTCACACTGCTGGAGCTGGAAGTGCAAGGTCAAGCTGCCAGCATAGCTGATTTCTCCTGAGGCCACTCTCCTTGCCTTGTATTTGTCCACTGGGTCACCTGGGCTTTCTTCTGTGGAACCCTGGTGTGTCTTTTGGGCTCCTAACTCCCTCCAGCATCAATCAAATTGAATTAGGGTTTAACCTAGTGTCTTCATTCTAATTTGCTCACTTATTAAAGGTTCTACTTTCAATAAATAGCACATGGAAGGACTGGAGATGACTTAGGCCTTCAATACATAAATGAAAATGGAGGGGTAGAATTCAATCCATAACAGGTTCTGAGATTGAAAATGAAAGTGGAAAGGCTATAACCAAGACAAACATCTCCAGAAACCATGACTTAAATTGGTGTATTCTTTCTACCTGCTTACTCTTCATGTAGTCCTATATCTCACAATTTTTTCATTTTTCTTTATTAAATATTTTCATACAGTTTATTTTGATCCAGACTGATACACATATGAACTCACAGAGCCTGTGGCAGCACACACAGACCTGTACAGGTTCAAGCCAGATAGGGTCCCAGCACACTGAGAAGGAGAAGTAGATATGTGGTCCCACCCATAACCAAGAAGATATTTACAGTTGATAGCTGTTTCTTTCTTTTTGACACAGGGTCTTGCTATGTAATCTTGGATGGCCTGGAATTCACTATCTAAACCAGACCAGCATCAAACTTCCCAAGACTAGCCGGGCGGTGGTGGCGCACGCCTTTAATCCCAGCACTTGAGGAGGCAGAGGCAGGCAGATCTCGTGAGTTCGAGGCCAGCCTGGGCTAACGAGTGAGTTCCAGGAAAGGCGCAAAGCTACACAGAGAAACCCTGTCTCGAAAAACNAGACCTTCCTGCCTCTGCCTCCTCAAGTGCTAGGATTAAAAGTGTTAGCCAACAACTTCTATTTCAGACATAACTTTAAGAAACATGTATTCTGCACTGCAGCTCAACATATACACATGTGTTTGTTTAATATTTGTTTTCACAATTCCATATATATTTAAAATATATTGTGATCATATTCATTATTGCCCTCTCTTTTGTTTATTTTATGTGCATGAATTGTTTTGTCTGCATGAATGACTGTGTACCACATGCCTTGCCTAGATCCTTCAGAGGTTAGAGGAGGGCATTGGATTGGATCCCCTAGAACTGGAGATGTGAATGGGTTGTGAGCTGCCATGTGGATGTTGGGAACCTAACTCGGGACCTCTGGAAGAGTAATACATGCTCTTAAACTGCTAAGCCACAATACATGTTTTTTTTTAATAAAGTCAGATCACTTTTTTCAGAAATTCACAAATTCCTTCTGATCTCCCTATTTGTGACATATTCTGACATTTTCTCTTCAGTTCTATTCTATTTTATTCTGTCCTTTTCAATTGAAAGCTTGTTAAGTTGCCACCCACTGAATTTACTTTAGGAATGGCTCTTCCTTACCACCTGCTGTTTGAAAAATTCATGTTCTAATATGTGCTGTCAGCTCTACCAAAATTCTTGTGTTCCTCCTTGCCTTAATTAGGGTTTGTATTGCTATGATAAAATACCATGACCAAAAGCAAGTTGGGGAGGAAAGGGTTTATTTGGCTTACACTTCCATATCAATTGAAGGAAGTCAGGACAGGAATTCAAACATGACAGGAACCTGGAGACAGGAGCTGATGTAGAAGCCATGGAGGGGTGCTGCTTCCCAGCTTGCTCCTAATGGCTTACTTAGCCTGCTTTCTTATGGGATCCAGGACCTCCATCCCATGGATAGCACCACCCACAATGGGCTGGGCCCTCCCCTATCAATCACTAATTAAGACAATGTCCCACAGGCCTGCTGAGCTTATGGAGGCATTTTTTCAGTTGAGGCTCCCTCTTCTCTGATGACTTGAGCTTGTATCAAGTTTACATAAAACTAGCAAGGACATTCCTTATCTATAGACATACATTCCAAGACTCCAGTAGATGCTTGAAACCATGAGTAAAACAAAACTTTACATATGCTACATTATTTCCTGAACAAAACTACATACCTGTGGTGAGATTTAATTTCTAAATTAGTCATAATAAGACATTAACAATGACTCTCCGTGGAGCTTAGTAACCTCAGGATATGGTTCTCTTCTTTCCTTAACCTTAGAACTTTTTCCTGTTCCCTTAGAAGGCACTCCACAGGTTCTCTTTGGCATATCCACTTCAGCGGCCATTATTAAAGAAAATACAGATTTCAGGCTGGAAAGATAGCACAATGGATAAGAGCACTTGCTGTTGAAGCCTAAGGACCTGAGTTTGAACCCCCAGTACTCATAAAAATCTGTGCATGGCTTCATGTACCTGTAACCCCAGTGTTTGGAGATGGAGACAGGTAGATCCCAGGGACTGGCTGGCCACAGCCATGTGCATGCATGCACACACACACACACACACACACACACACACACCTGTCTCTTATACACATCTAGATGTGTATAAGCACACACACACACACAGAGGTGCATGTACCACATACACACAAAATAATAAAATGAAAAACAGATGGTGTGAAAACAAGTACTGTGATTCCACAACAGTTGGTCTGATCACCCAGACAGCAACTAAGTGACTAATGGATGGGCATAGATATTGTGTGGATGTGGACACATTAGACAAAGGGATGATTAATGTCATGCACAGGAGGGAGCCAGATAGTGTAGAATTTTGTCATGCTACTCAGACTGGTATACAATTAAAACTTGTGAACTGTTTATTTCTGGAACTTTCCATTTAGTACTTTTGGATCATAGTTGGTCTCAGGTAACTGAAACTGCAGAAAATGATGCCCATTGGTGAATGAATAGGTAAAGCTAATGTGGCACATACACACAATGGGGTATTATTCATCCATTAAAAAATTCATGTCATTGCAGGGAAATCAATAGACTGAAGGTCTTCAAGTTAAGTCAAATAAACCAGACTTTGAAGGACTTTCTATCACACGTTTTCTATCACATGTAGAATACAAAATGAAGGAAGGAAGGAAGGAAAAAAGAAAGGGAGGAAGGAAGGAAAGAATAAGGAAGACTATAAAGGAATATGAAGAGAACCAATGGGGAAGGGAGATAAGTATAGATAATACAGACAGAAAATACAACATACATGCTCATATGAAAAAATGTAATAATAAAACAATTTTATATAATTAACATATATAGGGAAAATATAAATTAGTAGAATAATCTACTATTATCCTGGTTGAAATAGTCTGCTTAATTTTTTTATTTATATGAAACTAAAATATTTACTTATTGATTCATGTATTAATTTATGCAAAGTCTTGTTATGTAGCCCAAGCTTCCTCAACTTTGGTTCCTTTTGTTTTAGTTTCCTAAGCACTGAGATGACAAATGTACACCATAATGCCCAGCGAACCTGAATGTATTTAAATAAAAAATTATATTAATTAGAAAAATGTATTTTCTATATATTAACTTATAATTACAGTCCATTTTATTTGGAGGAGGGTAGTGTTATATAATAAAAATATTACTAAACTGGAGGTAAGATAAGGGGCTACCACTAATCAGTGTGATTAGTCAGAGTATCCATAGAAACTGGAGAAAGCTGAAAAATGATTATAAGAAAAGCTACAGGAAAGGCCATACCCAGGGCACCAGCAGCGATAGCAGAAGGAGAACTCGTCTCCCCTTGGTGCTGGGTGTTCAGCACTGGCAACCAACAGAACAGAAAAGCAAGATGCCAAAACACCTTTACCACAGTGATTCAGCATGTAAACCACACTCTCAGGAAACTCAGGTGTGACCAGACTGAGATTGCACCTCTGATGAACTTTCCATGGATGGGGACAGCATCAGAAGTCCAATCAGCCAAAGGGCAGACCCAGAGAGAAGAGGACTACCCACTGAAGAGGACCTCCCAGTAGCAGGGAAGGAATCTGAGAGTCCAGAGGAAAGCCAATGATAAGACCAGTCAGTTTTCATATGCTGTATTTCCACCTAGCTCTCTTTCCCTCTATTTCTGTCCTGCCAAGGTCATTTCAGCCGGCCATCTCAGCCCTGCCCTGATTGTCTTATATTGCTTTTTTCCACTCTTTTTATTTCCTCTCTTCATATTCTTTCCTCTTGTTTCATTCTCTCCCAAGGAACATAGTCTGGCCTTGTTGAAGGCTTCCTGTGCCTCAGCCTCCTGAGAGATAGGATTGTTCTAAATTATCTGATCTCTTTCCCTCCCTCTCATCAGTTTACCTTTAGCCAAAATTCTCTCATCACTTGTGGTGATATTTTATTTGTCTTCTCTAATAAAATTTATCTGAGGGTCAGAGGAAAAACGGGGCTGCCACTAATAGAAAAACAATAGCCATGCAAGTTAGCACACGCCCTTAATCCATTTGGTTCTCTGTGACTCCAAGGTCACATGGGGAACTAGCAGTAGGAGGTGGTGGCACACGCCTTTAATCCCAGCATCAACCTTAGAGTTCTGAAGATCCATGCAGACAAGACAGGAAGTGATGTAGCTTGGGAGGAAAAAGCCAGGTTAGACAGGAAGTCTCTCTCTTTTTGCTCCGCTTCACTCCTGGGAAGTAGAGGCAGCGTTGGTGAGTGGTGGCTTGCTCCTAATTCCTCTGATCTCTGTCAGGTTTTCACCCTTATTTCTTGTTCCGCGTGTTTATTAATAAGACTGGTTAGAAGTTCTTCTTACAATCACTCTTACTTTCCCCCACCTTATAGTTCCCTCTTCTATTTGCATTCCCCTCCTCTATTATCTATCACACCAATACTAATCATTAGTCTGTGTGTTTTTTCTTATTTCTCTTTTCTTTTTTTTCTCTCATACCCACAATAACTAATCTATCAATACACAAAGAACAATTAATGTCCCTTTATGCCCTAAAATTATTAACACTTAAGGAGTGGTTACATATAGTTGACTCTTACCCTATTTTTAAAGTGGGCTTACCCCTGGATAGTTACTATTGTTACAGGGTAGTAAAAGATAGAGCCTGAATACCAGTTTAACGAAGGAAAAGACATCTCAACCATACTACACTCTAGTCCCTCCCAATCATTGCAAACACTTCAAAATGAAAGAAAGATTACAAAAAACAAATAAAGAAACACACCAACCAACCATCTAACTGCTGGTGTGCAAATCCTATCACAAAATCACAAGTAATATAAAAATCTAAGCCAACATGTCTCCTCCAAAATCTACTGGTCCCAGAGCAATGACTACCAATGAGAGTGACTTAGATGGAATTATAGACAAAGAATTCAAATAAATGACGATAAATATGTCAAAAGACATGACAGGTTACGTGAGTAAACTCTTGATTTAATTCCAAGAGAGACAACTGAATGAAATAAGTTAACACAGGATTTGAAAATGGAATTTAATAAAGAGACTATTGAAGAAAAACCAAAGGAAAATAATGCTGAAAACGAAAAATCATCAAATCAAATACAAAGCTTAATAGAAAGCTTTACTGTAGTTGGTTGTTTTTGCTCTTTTGGGGGCCAGCTACCAGCTCCCAAATAAATCACACATGGAGGCTTATTCTTAATTATAAATTCATGGCCTTAGCTTGGCTTGTTTCTTGCCAGCTTTTCTTAACTTAAATTATCTCATCTACCATTTGCCTCTGGGCTTTTACCTTTACTTACTTCTGTAATCTTACTTTTACTCTTACTCCATGGCTGGTTGTGTACCTGGGTAACTGGCCCCTAACATCCTCCTCTCCTTGTTCTCGTCTTGCTCCTTCATCTTTTCCCCCCAGATTTCTCCTCCTATTTATTCTGTCTGCCAGCCCCACCTATCCTTTCTCCTGCCTCACCATTGGCTATTCAGTTCTTTATTAGACCATCAGGTGGTTTAGACAGGCACGGTAACACAGCTTCACAGAGTTAAACAAATGCAGCACATCTTTTCATCATTAAACAAATATTCCAGAGAATAAATAAGTGTAACACATCTTAAAATAATATTCTACTACACTTTACCAAAAAATGAATCACAGGGATAATAGAATACCAGGACATGTGGACAAGGTAGAGAAATTGTACTTTCAATCAAGGACAATAATTCATTTTAAGAAATATAAATACAATATGCAATATAATTGGGATGTTAATGAAAAGACTTAAACTTATGAATTAATAGGCATAAAAGGAGAACTCCATGCAAAGCGTATAGAAAATATTTTCAATATAATCATAGCAGAAAATTTCTAAAATCTAGGGAAACAGAGGGCCATCCCAAGTACAAGAAGTTTGTAGAAAACCAAATAGACAGGAACAGAAAAGAAACTCCCCATGTCATATAATTTTAAAAATACTACAAATACAGAGCAAAGAATGTATATTGAGCTGCAAGAAAGAAAGAGGCTCAGCCGATCTTTCAATAGAAAATTTAAAAGCCAGAAGTAGATGAATGTAATTCAGAAGTAATTCAAGTTCAGAAAGACCACAACTACAGACTACTATAGAACACAGACTACTATAACCAACAAAACTATTTATTATCATTGATAGACAAAATAAAAACACTCCATGATTTAAAGGAAATGCTAGAATGAATTCTTCGAAACAAAGAAAATGATAAATATATTCAAGTAGCTTCAGAGGGAAAAATAAAGGATGTTATAATAGTAAGTTTAACAAATGAGAATTAGGAAAAAACAAACACTACAAAATCAACAAAATGAAATGAATTAACACACACACTTGCAAATAATAACTCTCAATATTGATAGTCTCAATTTCCCTATCTGATGATGCAGACTGAAAATTCGGAGAGAAAAAAAAAAACAAAAAAATCAAGATCCATGTATTTTCTACCACTAAGAAATATACCTGATCATCAAAGGTAGATATATATATCTTAGGGTAAAAAGATTGAAAAATGTATTCCAAACAAATGGAACTAGAAAACAAACAAGTTTTGCTATTCTAATATCTGACAAAATAGACTTCAAACCAAGACTAGTGAGGAGACAGAAAAAAGATCACTTCAATCTATCTAGAGGACATTACAATTCTAAACACATGAACAGTGAACATAGATGCACCCAATTTTATAAACCAAATATTACTCAATATAGTATCATAAACTAACAGTATCATAGTAATAATGGGTGGTTTTAACATAGGTCATTCTAACAAAAAATAAGCAAAGAAACATCAGAGTTAAATGATATCTTCGATCAAATGGACTTAACAAACATCTAGAGAACACTCCATTCAACACTGTAGAATATACATTCTTTCAACAGCCCATGGAACTTTATCTAAAACAGATATGTTAAGACATAAAACAAATCTCAGCAAGTATAGAAAAACTAAAATAACTATTTTTAAAAAATAGGATCTCACTATATAGCCTTGGCTGCACTGGAATTCACTATATAGACCAGGCTGGCCTCAAACTGTTAGAGATCTGCCTATCTCTATCTCCTGAGTTCTGAGATTAAAGGCATATACATACCACCATGTTCAGATGTTAAAATAACTTCTTATATTCTAACTGACCACAATGTAATATAGTCATAAAGAAACAGTAAAAGAAAAGACAAAATTCACAAATACACAGATATTAAACAACAGTCTACTGAATGATGAATGAGTCACTGAAAACATCAAGAAGGAAAATTTAAAATTCTTAGAATTGAATGGAAACGAAGACACAACATAACAAAACTTATGGTATACAAAAAAGGCAGACCTAAGAGTTCATAACTATAAGTGCCTACATTAAAAAAAAATCATGCCAAAGCTACACAGAGAAACCCTGTCTCGAAAAAAAAAAAATCAGAGAGGTCTCAAGTAAATAACTTACAGGATCAATACATCCTTAGCCAAAGTGACCAAGAAAGAGAGAAAAGACACAATTAATCAGATTAAAGATGAAAAGTGAGGTATTGCACCAGATACCAATGAAATTACAAGGGCACAATTTAAGAATTTATTGTTCTTATTTACTTTTTCCAAAGGATCAATCATTGTTTCATTGATTCCTTATATTTTTTCTATTGCATTAATTTTTGTGCATATCTTAATTTTTGTGTATACTACTCTGGGGTTTGGCTTGGTGTTACTTTGCCAAGGTGTTCCTAAGATGAATCAGTAAGTTATATCCATGTGCATAGTGAGTCCCAGGCCAGCCAAGACTACCTAGTAAGACCCTGACCTGCCCCTCCACACACACATACACGCAAAACAACCTAACAAAAGCACCTCTACTCATATTCTAAGATAGGTGGCATGGGGGTAGTGCAAGTTATTCTTGCTGTTGTGAAATGCTGTGGATGGACCCCAGGGCCATGAGCCTGTTAGGAAAGCACTCTGTCACTGAGCTCAGGAGACATTCTTTATATATTCTACTTATCTTTTTTGTTACACATGCTTTAAATATCCTCTCCCATTCAAATGATAAATACTGACTGAAGATGGCATAGGCTATAGGATTTTCTAATGACTGTAGAGAAATTTGCAGGTAATCAAAGCCCTGCTTTCTCCAAAACAACCACTAGATAAAGATGAGCTTAAAAGATCAGTTACTTAAAAGACTGGATTTTAAATCAGGAAAGATAAACACTAAAAGTTACACACTCATTTTGTCAAAGCATAATCCTAATGTCAAAGCTCGATATAATCAATGCATGCACATACCCCAGTATATATTTCACTGATAAATATAAATAATAATGTACAAATACATTCATTCATTTTGACAAAAAGGGGGTTGTCATGTGAAAGACTACTACTGATGCACTTAAAATTAATTCATACTATACATATATTGGATGAGAATATCTGAAATCAGCACCAAAAATACCAAAAGGCATATGGTAAAATTTAACACTAATTCCTGCTAAAACTCTCATTATTTAATAAAGTGAAATTGGAAAAAAATGTTTCAAAAACAAAGCAACAGAAAGTATCATACAAATTAACAAAGTACACATTATAAGAATTTCTATTAATGACAAAATTTTTAAAAAGATGATTGACTGTTCTGACTGCTATGGTTCTATTTTGCCCTATAGCAGTAGTTCTCAACCTTCCTAATGCTTTAATACAGTTCATCATGTTGTGGTGACCCCCAATCATAAAATTATTTTTGTTGCCACTTCATAACTGTAATTTTTCTACTGCTATGAATGGAAATATCTGATATTCAGGATATCTGATATGCAAACCCTGTGAGAGGGTCATTTGATCTCCAGAGGGGTCATGACCCACAAGTTGACTACTGCGCTATAGGACATGGTCAATGCAATAAAAAAAGGTGTGATGTTATTGTCTTCATATAAACTCCAAAAGAGACCTAAAAAGATTGGTTAATAATTGTCTTATATAAGAATAACATTAAAAAATTAAGCTTTTCTATGTCATTTATAATCACATCGAAACTGCAATAACAACATATGGCATTTACAGAGGAAGCAAATTGATTTTAAGAGCTAAAAACAATTTTAACAAGAAACCAATAAACACTATATTGAAGAGAGTATAAAATATCATCAAAGAAAAGCTGAATGATTGAATGCATAAAACAAATTCCTCTATGGAAGGACTCAATATGATAAATGCTTTGTCTATCCCAATATAATTGTGAAACATTCAATAAATGTCTTAAAATTCTATTTTTACATCTTAAATCCTATCTCAAAGTAGTTGTCTCTTACCATCTTATAAAAAGTCCTTTAGCCCCACCTTTTGTAATATTATTATCCTCTCAATTTGCTCTGTTCATCCTTATAAGTATGTAATAGAAAGTACTAATTTTAGTTGTATGTGCTGGCTAACACCTAAAACCTCAGCATTCAGGAGACAAAAGCAGGAAGTTTGAGGTCAGCTGGGTTTACATAATGAGTACCATTCCAGCCAGGACTATGTATCAAGACCCTCTTTTACTTAAAAACAAAACACAAAAACTAGAGTCTGTGAACAGGGAAGCTGGAGAGTGACCTCCCATGACCTCTTATCAACTGCTCCAGATAGCAACGATGTGGCAGCTGAGAACTAGACTGCTGAAGTCAGAGCAAGCCAGAAACTCTATCCAAAAGTGTAGGAGATACTGCACCTAAGGATGAGGATTTAGCTCCTGCACTATGTACCTCAACCCTACTCCAGCCTAGCACTACTAGAACATTGCAAAAGCTTCAACTGAAAGAATATAGGTTTTCTAAAAATTCCAACACAGAAGTATAAGAAACACTAAAAAACAAGGCAGTATAGCCAATCCAAAAAGTACCACATTAACCAATCTAAAAAAAAATGTGTGTAGTGGGCAGCAGTTCCAGCTATGACCTGAAAGCATAACCCTTGCTGAGGCTTCGGGTAACTGCCACGCCTACCTCGGACTGCCCCCCCCAGGGGCGGAGCCTAGAGAGGAGCCGTTAAGAATGAGGAGCCGTTAGAAAGAAGGTCGGTCCGTGCCAGAGCTCTTGGTTCCTGCATCACGGACGTTGGAGGGTGGACTAAGCAGAGTTCTCCAGAGAACACCGCTGGACTGCACCTCATCTCTCCTGGACCCTGTGACCTACCCCTTTACTTACTGTAAGTTGCCCTAAATCCCTAAATAAACCTTTAGTTAACTACGTGGAGTTGCCTTAATAATTTCCCCCTATAAATGTGAATTGCTTTAAATCCCAGACAAAATTTTTCAAAAGAATAATAATAGCCTATGAGGAGGTTCATCCCTGGGAGAGGCTAATTCTTCTCTCTGCAGCTATTAGTTGCATATAGTTCTTTGGTGGTGGGACCCCATGCAATTTCCTCCCTTCTCTGTTAGCACGTCTATTGATATTGCCATCGTTCTGGTTGTCTATATGCAGACATTTTATATGAGAGACTATTTCACAGCAGATATCTTGGTATTCTGGCTCTTACAATCTTTCTGTCCCCTCTTCTGTGATGTTCACTGAGCCATAGATGCAGGAGTGGTGATAAAGATGTATCTGAGGAAGGAAAGGGAAGGGGGAAAAGTGATATAATTATATTTTAATTAAAATGTATAAAACATTTTAAAATTATAAGAACATTTAACAAAATTAAAGAGGATACAAATAAAGTCCTAAATGAATTTTAAAAGAATACAATAATCAACTGAATGAAATAGAAAGTCAACGCAGAATATGGGAAGAGGAATTCAGTAAAAGAGAAATAGTTTTTTTTTTAAATCAAATTGAAGTTTTAAAAATGAAAAGTTCATTAAGCCAAACTTTAGAACTCAGTAGAAAGTCTCACAAATAAAACTGATGAAGTGGAAGACAGATTATCAGGAATGGAAGGCTAGTTAGATGAATTAGTACATTCTGACACCAAGAAAGATTTTTTTTAAGTATGAACACAAAATGTGAAATCTATAGGACACCATTAAAAGATGGGAATATTCATGGGAATAAAAAATGAAAAGAACGTTAAGCTGAAGATAAATAAGTTATTCGATAAAATAATAACAGAAATTTTCCCAAATTTAGAAAACCAGGTAAACACCTAGGTTCAAGAGACATGGACATGAAACAGACAAGAGCAGAAAAGAAGCTTCTATATTATAGTTAAAACACTGTACTGCACTACAGAAAAACATATGGAAAGCTGCAAGAGGAAAGCATCATTCACTACCAAGCTCATCATAATTACAGATTTCTCAGAAGAAAGCCCCAAAGCCCAAAGAGCATGGAATGATGTGTTCCAAGTTCTGAAAGACAGTAACTGCCAACCCATGCTACTAAACCCACTCATATTGTCTGTCATAAATGAAGAATAAAGGAAAACATTCAACAATAAACCTAAGTAAATGGATTCATGACCATTAAGCCAGCACTACAGAAGATGCCTGAAGGAACTTTCACACTAAAGAGAAAGATAAATTTCCCCTGCCAAACAACTTAATTCATTAGTTTTTTAGTCAGTCTCACTTAGGAAATTGACAAAATGCAGCCAGAGTCTTTGCCAGAAAATAACATGAACTAGCCTAGTGCCCAATAAAATCCTTGGTGCCCTATGAATACTGGTGAGATGGGCCTCTGCAGATCACATTTTCTCAGAATTTCTTCTTCTGAACTCCTACTAGAATAATCCATTAAGATCTGCTTACAGCTTTCTAGGGCTTCTCTATCCTGCAGCTCCAAACTCACCTATATTCATGTGACAAACTACTTCTAAAGGCCTTAGAACCACAGGGTCAGATCTATAATAACAAAGACCCTAAACCTGGTACCAATTGTCTGTGACAAAATACCTGATAAAATACAACTACAGGGAGGAAGGATTGTTTTGAGTTACAGTTTGAGGAACTACAGTCCATAATTATAGGGAAGGCATGAGGACAGGAATGTAAGGCAGCTGATTGTGTTGCATCCATAGTCAGGAAGCAGAGAGTAGATTGGAAGTGGAGCTGAGCTACAAAAGCTCAAAAGGCCCTTCTCAAGTGTCCCCTAGGAAAGCTCTACCTCCTAAAGGCTTCATGGCCTTCTAAAAGTGCACTATCAGATGAGGACCTAGTATACAAACACATGAACATGTGGGAAAAATTTTACATTCAGACCATAATATCCCTGATAAGCAAAGCAATCTTGATGAAAAACAACAGTGCTGTATATTTCACCATACTGTTTTCAACTTATGCTTCAGAGCCATAGTAACAAAACCTGCATGATATTGGCACAAAAAAATCATGTAGATCAACAGAACTGACTAGAGGACCCAGATAGAAATCTATATAGCCATTTGATTTTTTTACAATGATGCCAAAAAATATTCATTGGGGAAAAAGGCAACTTTTTCAACAAATGATGCTGAGAAACTTAGATATCCATATGGAGGAGAATGAAAATAGATCCCTATCTCTCACTGTATATAAATAATAAGCTTCAATTAAATCAAAGACCTTAATGTAATACCTGAAGCTGCTAGAGGAAAAAAATTGAGAAAGCGCTTTAAAAGACATATCATCCTGAGTGAGGTAACCCAGACTCAGAAGGACAAACATGGTATATACACACTCATAAGTGGATACTAGATATAAACCAAAGGACAATCACTCTGCAACCCACAGATCCAGGGAGGCTACCTAGCAGGAATGACTACCTAGGATGACTGTAGCATAAAATAAGTTTTGGTTTTGCCCAATCACTGGGCATGCTTTAGTGAAACATTTTACTATTATGATAAGAAGGATAAGAATTTGTACCGTATCAAGCTGATGAAAGGATATGCTGGCTGTACTTTCAGGAGGGGAGGCTAAAATCTTTTTAGACTATGGATTAGCCTATAGAAAAAATGTCTGCCATAAATCAAACAGTGAGGGGGAAGATGAATAGGATTCTCACACAACTAAAGTAAAACATAGCTCTCTGAACAAATAAAGATAGGTTTCTTCTGTATCCCAGAATCTAATCAATATTTATATGTATAATTCAGCTATTATTTGGCTTAAAAGGNCTTATTGGGAAATNTTATNATTTNNACTATTTTCTACAGAGAAAATATTTTCCAGTTTCAAATAACTCTGGACTTTTGAATTATAACTTGTATTTATGTTCAAGATATCTGTATATTATTTCTCCTGAAGTTGTACATCAAATGTTTTTGTATTTAAAAAAAAAGAGCATTGAATGTTCTTCCAGAGGACTGGAGTTTGGTTCCTAGTACCACACAGTGGTTCACAACTATCTGTAACTCCAGTTTCAGGAGATCTGACACTCTCTTCTGGCCTCCTGGAGGGCACTAAGCACACACATGGTGCACCTATACACATGCAACTAAAATGCTCACACTTGTAAAATAAATCATTAAAAAAAGACATAAGTATATTAAAAAAAACTTTCTCAATAAGACTCTAGTCACTCAGGAAATAAGACCAATAGTTGACAAATGGTAAACAATCAAGTGAAGACATAGCCTGCAGAATGGGACTAACTACACATCTGACAGAAGATTAATACTTAGAATATACAAAGCACTTTAAAAAATAAGTAACAAGAAACAACCTAATCAATAAATGAGATAATGAAATGAATAGACAGTACTCAAAATATGATATGCAAATGTCCAGTAAGTACATGAAATGTTCAAAATTAATAGCTATCTGAAAAATACAAATTAAACCTACATTGAAATTCCATCTCACCCTGGTGATAATGGCAATCGTTAAGAATCAAATAACAACTGCTGGGGAGGGTATAGATGAAGTAGTACCCTTAAACACTGCTGATAGGAATGTAAACTAGTCCGACCACTATGGATATTAATATGGAGTTCCTCAAATAACAGAAACAGATATATCACATGTACAAACTATTCCCTTCCTGACTATTTACCGAAGTCAACATAACAGAGACACTTGAACTTCAGTGTTTATTGCAACAGTATTCACAGAAGCTACATTATGAAAACCTGCATAGTTGTCTGTCAACAGAAGGGTATATAAAAATGTGATATACAGAAACAATGGAATTTTACTTAACCATAAAGAATGAAATTATTTCCTTTGCAGGAAAACACATTCAACGGGAAATTGTTGTAGTAAGTGAATCCAGTTTCATAAAAACAAGCATCATGTTTCTCTCACTTATGGATCACAGATTTTTTTAAAGTTTTTTGAGACAGTGTCTCTCTATATAGCCCGGGCTATCCTGGAACTCATTATGTAGAGTTGGCTGGCTTAGAATTCACAGAGATCCACTTCCCTCTGCTTCTTGAGTGCTGGGATTAAAGGGGTGCACCACCACACCAATTCCATAGATTTTATACGAATACATAAAATCATAAGATTGAGCATGGTGGTTCATGCCTTTTATTCCAGCACTCAAGAGGCAAAGACAGGCAAACATCTAGGAGTTCAAAGCCACCCTATTCTACATAAAGAATTCCATGTCAGCCAGCACTACATAGTGACACCTTATCTAAAAGAAATATAACTATATAACTATATATATATATATATATATGACATGAAAGTAGAAGCAAAACTATCTACAAGACCAAAAAGGACTAATAGGAGGAAGAAGACTGAGCAGTTGTGGGTGGAGGCCTGGAGAATACTTCAAATATATTGTATACTGTATAAAAATGTCCTTAAGAAACCTAGTACCACATACTATGGATATGGTCTAATAAAATAGCAACAAAAAAGAAAGCAGTATTCAAAATAAACTTCATGAAAGCACTGAGTGTGTGCATATTTGTGTGCACATGTGCGTTACTAGGAATTAAACCTACAGCCACATGTGTTAAGCAAGTATTCTACCATTGAGATAAGCCCTGAAGCCTTGTTTGACTTCTTGAGATAGCACTCACTAAGTTACTCAGGGTAGCCTTGAACTTAATCTAGCCTATGCAGGCCTTGGATTTGTTATGATCCTGTTTCAGCCTCCCAAGTAGCTAGGATTACAAGATGTGCCAGGGCCATCTCACGTTCATTTTCTTTTCTGTTCTTTTTAAAAAATGTTATTATCATGTTTTAAGGTTTATGTTTATGGGTATTTTGCTTACATAAATGTCTGTACACTATGTATATACCTGGCATCCACAGAAGCCAGAAGAGGGCACCAGATCCCCTGAAACTGGAGTTACATCTGACTATGAGCTGCCATGTGGGTGCAAGGAATCAAACCTTAGTCCTCTGGAAGAGCAGCAAGTGCTCTTAACCACCTATTCAACTCTCCAGCCCTATATTCTTTTTCTTAGCACTGTGTTCTCAACCATAAGAATAGTGCCTGGTACATAGTAAGTTCTCAATAAATATTTGTTGGATTAATTAATTAATTCATGAAGGGTAGGCATATTTTCATATTATTCAGCCATATTAAAACAGTATTAAATAGGGAAACTTTTTTGGGTAATTTCTTCAAGGAAAAGATATTTTATAATTTATGCATTTCTAATAACACTCAATTGAAAATACTTGGTATCTCTTTGTACCCTTAAGTATTATTTAATCTCTCATTCTCTGTTATCATAAAATTTTCATTGGTGGTATCCAACTGAATAAAATTCTACTGAGTGTGGATGATGTCTATAATTATTTACTTTTAGATTTTCCCAGAGTCAATGAATTCATATTTCATTTATGTTGCCAAATCTATGCAGCAATTTCTTTAACTTAGTAAGTAGAAAAGTATTGATTCACAGCTCCTTAGTTTCTTGAGTCTCCATAGTTTTTTCTAATTCATTACCTGATTGTCAGCATCCCTATTAGAAATAGTTCATAAATGTTCTTCATTATGCTGCCCAGGGCAAGAGGAAAGTAAGACATTACGTTCTCCTTTGATAGCCATGAAAGCCTTTGTGGTGACTAATCATGGTTGCCAACTTGACACACCTGGGAAGAGGGCACCTCAATTGAAGAATTGCCTCCATCAGATTGGTTTATGGAAATGTTGATTGCTAATTAATGGAGAAGAACCTAACTCACTGTGGATGGTATCACCCCCAGGAAAGTGGTCCTGGGTTGTATAAGAAAGCTGGCTGAGCATGAGCCCAAGTAAGCCAGTAACCAGCTTTCCTCCATGGTTTCTGCTTCTAGTTCCTGCTTTGAGTTTCTGCCTTGGCTTCCCTCGATGATGGGCTGTAAACCTGCAAGCTGAAATAAACCCTTTGTTCTCCATGTTGCTTTTGGCCATGGTGTTTATCATAGCAAAACAGAAAGCAAATGAAAATAACCTCTTCTCTAGGACACATCAGTCAAAGGACATTTTATCTTACGGGAGGGTCATTTCTAAGTTTTCCCATGGTGAAATCAGAGATTTCTGAATCCCTTGCCTAATATTCTACATAAATAGTCATTTAAATCAGAATGGGGCAAAAAGAAGTAGAATAAAGGTGAATACTAGAAAAACTGTATGTAGCAGAGCATGTCTTATAAGAAGCAAAACAGTCAACAAGAAAAAGAAAAATGGGGTAAAATGCTATGCTTCCTTCTGGAGATTAAGACACCGGTATGCCTTAAAAGCCACCCATCTTCTTGACAGGCTTTCACGGTGACAATGTTCATTCCTATGTGATGTACTCTGATCTTCATTTCATCCATACTTGTCCTCTACCCAACATCCCTTTGAAATATTTCCAGCTCCTCTCTTTACTGAATTGTACTTACCTGCCCTTCTAAGTACAGAAGTCCTTCTCTGACCTTATTGCTTGGAATCACTGTTTTCTCTGAATTTTCAAAATACTTCCTAGGGAAAAACATAGCAAGCAAATTACTATCAGGAGCACAAAATACATTGGTCTACTTCATGTCCACACTACCCAAGGGTATCTATTAGGCAAATAAAACAATATAAAATGTAAATTAATTCTTCACACAAGAATTTAGAGAAATGAGAAATCACTGTGTCTGAAATGTTTTGGAAAGACTTTGTCAAGAAAACACTTGACCTAACTCTAAGAGATTGAGTAGGATTTAGATAGATGGAGAAGAAGCCCTTATAGGACAGAAGTAAAAGAACTGAGATGGAAAAGAACAAGTTATGTTCTGGAAATGGGAAATAAGAAACCCTCTAAACTATATTCTTATATTTTTATGTATATGAGTGTTTTGCCTGCATATATGTAGGTGCACCACATGTGTGGAGTGCCCAAGATGGCCAGAATAAGGCATCAGATCCCTTGAACTGGAGTTACAGTTGATTGTGAACTGCCATGTAGGTGCTAATAATCAAACCTGGATAATCTGGAAGAGCAGCCAGTGCTCTTAACCACTGAGCCATCTCTCCAGCCCCAAACTGTACTCTTTGATGCACCTGGTGCTTTGCTTCATCACTATGGGCACAGAATGTATTGAGTAAATGAACCGGAGAAGGCAGTGATATTTTTGGTACATAATATCTTATAATTCATCAATATATGAGCAGAAAAATAGCTTCATTTTAAGAAGATAGAAGGGTGTTAACTTCTTACATAATACAAAATAGTATTAATAAAATAAGGGAAACTAATCCATTTTTAAAATGAGTTGAAATTAATAGAAATATAAAGATGCTCTCAATGAATAACACTAACGAATAACTAAGAACTGAACTAACTGAAAATAACTGAATAGTTATTTTCTATTTGTATTCAGTGGGCCAAAATGCCAATAGTTAATTCACATGTCTACAAAAACCATGGGCAGTAGATCTTGTCATTGTTTCTTTTTATTACAAGTTGTTGAACTTTTTCATGTTTGAAAATGCCTCTTTTGAGATAATGCTTGACAAAGCCTTCTACAAGTAAAGACTTATGCTCAATTAACTCAATTAACCATTGCATATATTGTTTCTGTGAAAGAAATAAATGGCTACAAGAAGAGTCTATTTATTTCCGGCCCCCAGAACAACGGTTCCAAAACTGCCTGAGGCATCATCAGAGCAGCCTTGAATAAAGGATCTTCTGCTACAGAAATTTACCACATGTACTAGCAGAAGTTAGGAAAGCTGTTGTCAATTTGGGGGAGCCATTGCACTATGACTGGTTTGGGGCAACAAATAATCATACAACAGCTCTTTTCCCTTTGTATCACACAACATATGCCAACTTCGTATGTTTTTGAGACAGAGTCTCATGAAGCCCAGGCTGGCTTCAAAGCAGCCAAAGATAATCTTGAATTCCTCATCCTTCTACCTCCATTTCTCAATTGCTAGGACTATAGGTGTGCACCATTATACTTGATTTATACAGTGCTGGCAATTGAACCCAGGGTTTTTTTGTATACTTGGCCAGCACCCTACCAGTTGAGCTACATCTCCAGCCTACTCTATGTCAACTTTGGACAACTCATCTGCCCAATTGTTTAGTTTCATTAACCAGATGAGATGGTTTGCACTGTGTGGATTATGTGCATGTGCATATGAGATGAGACAGGTAGATCTCAGGACTGGAGAGATGGCTCAGCAGCTAAGAGCACTTCTGGCTTTTCCAGAGTACATGAGTTCAGTTCTTAGTACACTCAGATGTACCTTTGTATGCTAGGTGGCTCACAACCTCCTG
>LZPO01066418.1:18743-33773 GCA_001675575.1 Neotoma lepida | reverse complement strand
AAAAGTCACTATCAGAGAACATACACCAACGTGTCCAAACCAGGACTGCCTATAAGAAAAGTGATCATATTTTCCCCCATTTGAGGCAGGTTTCACAATCAGTTTCTTCACTCTTTTGGATAATTTCTCATCGATCATTATTTAGGCCTTTAATGATAGCAAAGAAATTAGGATGCTGGATTTTAACATGACAAGGAAAGAATTCTTTAGCACTGAGAAAAAAACAAATCTATTTTCCCACAATTAAGAAAATTAACTGAAGTGTTTTGTTGAGTTAAATACAGGTTTAGTTAATTCATACAAAAGTACCTAGGGAGGTAAAGAGTTTTTAGGAGCGGTATTATCCTCAAAGAACACTCATGAACATTGTAAATTAAATTAAATTAGAAAAGAAAATTAATACATATAGTTGCTACAAATATACCAGCTAATACTGGTCCCCAAACTCAGCTATGAGACCTATATGAAAGCTGAGAGCACCTGGATTAATACAAGTGAGAATGAACCAAGTTGCTTCCTGCTTCTATTTACATCAAGAATTAATTGTTGAAGAAAATGATCAAACAACAACAAAAGAAAAAAATAGTTCAGAAGTAAGAGACAGGAAAAGAACAACATAGTGGTGATATATTATGTACCCCAATAAAGCTTGCCTGGGGATCAGAGGACAGAGCCAGACACTAGATTAGACATAGAGGCCAGACAGTGGTGGCACACACCCTTAATCGTATCACTTGGGAGAGAGAGATCAATCTGGATCTCTGTGAGTTCAAGGCCACACTGGGAACAGAGCCAGGTGTGGTGGCACACACCTTTAATCTCAACACTTGAGATTTCATGCCTTCGCTTGAGAAGCATACATGCCTTTAATCCCAGGAAGTAGGATGGCAGAGCATAAAAAGTTATATAAGGCATGAGGAAACAGGAACTCACGCTCTTGAAGCTGAGGATTTCATAGAGGTAATAACGTGGCTGGTTTGTTCTGTTTCTCTGACCTTTAAGCTTTCACCCCAATATCTGGCTCTGGGTTTTTTTTTATTAATAACACTTTTTAAGATTCGTGTTACTCAACGTTTATAAGTTTCCTCTTAAGGTTAACAATTCTCAGACCCACTGTACTCGGAAGGCAGGTAAAAATTGGAAAACTCTTTTTAGATCAGGTTTAGACACATGTCTTTTCCTCCCTTTATCACAAAATCCAGAGCTTCTCACAGTGGAAGAATTTGCTAGTTCTTGGGAAATGTGATGGGAAATAGGCAAGACCTTGGCCTTGACAGACAACTGGCATCTATGTGAATGTTCATGTCAATTCTCCTACTAGAAGCAAGATCAGTCTTTAATGGAAGATGTAATTTTCAGTGTTAAGATTTCTTATTTTGTTTTAATTTCTTGCTTTGGACCAGAATTATCCAGTTTATAAAATGGCAGGGCTTTGGGGGTCCTTTCTCTGCTGTCTTACATTCGTATCACAAAGTCAAGAACATGAATACCTGCTCATCAAATATCCTTGGCATGTTTGCTCATAAATCCCTAAATCCCATGGAAACTGGGCCAAAATGACCCAGGAATCTAGAAGTATATTTAAAAGCAACCTAACAAAACAAATTCTTTTCTTATATATTTTAAAAACTACTTTACTTATGCTGAGAGAATGATCTCCCTAGGCTCATATGTTTGAATACTTGATCCCCATTTGGTGGAACCAATTGGAAAGGATTAGGAAGTGTACTCTGGGAGGAGGTGTGGCCTTCTTGGAGTCACTGGGGTTGGACTTTGAGGTTTCAAAAGCCCATACCATTTCCAGTTAGTTCTCTTCTCTCAGCGCTCTCTCTCTCTCTCTCTCTCTCTCTCTCTCTCTCTCTCTCTCTGTCTCTCTTTCCCTCCCCCTCTCTCTCTCAGCCTCATGTTTGTTGTCTCAACATGTAAGCTCTCAGCTATTGCCTCAACACCATGCCTACCTGCCTACTGCCATACTCCCCACAATGATGGTCATGGACTCTGCTACCCTCACGATCCTGTCAATCCTAAATTAAATGCTTTCTTCTATAAGATGCTTTGATCATGGAGTATCTCCACAGAAATAGAAAGGTAACTAAGACACTTGGGAGATGATTAGCTATACCTGGAAATATGGGAATAAAACTTTGAGGGGGAAATGAAAATTCAAATTAAATGAAAACAAAACTTCTTTAGCATGCTTAAACAATACTCCTTCCAAAATATAGACAAGAGCTAATGTTGTGTCCTTAAAGGAAAAAAATAAAGCCAGAAGGTAACATCTCTCAATGATGTTTCAGCTTTCCCATCACTACAAGGAAGATGTGTGGAAAACAAAGCAGTATGTGGATGACACGTGGGAAAGAACCTGTGATTACTTTCTGAGTTGGCTAAGCAGAGGTAGAGTGCCTTCTACATGGTGGAAGAGCTTGCATTCACAGCAACTCTCCACAGGGACCAACACTGAGCATACCCAACATAATTGGGACTGTTTTTGATCACAAGTCAAGTTCTACAACAGCTATTTGGCCCATGTTTTATCACTAAACTGTCATGGCAACCATCTGAAATAGGCTTTAAAATTTTAATTTAATTTAATTTTAAAGATGAAGGGAGAGAGGCATTAAGGGGCTAAATAACTTACCATGCTAGTTGTTCTAGAGGCTAACACAAGTAGCAAGCAGCAGTAAGGAGCCTGACTTTCTGACTCTTCCTCTTAGGCAACATTGCCTCCCTGTGTTCAGGGTCGACTATTTCCTCAAAAACCTTCATAGCCATTTCTTATACCATTATTCAAAGAACAATGCAGCAGCACAAAATGCTGTTACCAGAATTACAGCAAATCACTCTAGTCTAGAGAAGGCACAGTATCAGTGTGCCAAATAAAACCCATAGTCAGTGCTACATTATTAATTCACTATATCTTAACAATTGAATGCTGGTTTATATTCACTAATATATCTGTGTTAGATTTCTGTTACCCCAACAAATACTTGAGATAATCAATGTAAAAGAAAAAAATGTGGGTTTTGGCCCATGGCTTTAAAAACTCCAGTCTATGATAGAGGGGTCCTATTGTTTTTTGGCTTGTGGCAAAGCAGCATGTAATGGAGCATTTGGGAGAACAAAATCACTTCCATCAAGAGCCAATTGACAAAACAAGGAAAAGGAAAGTGCTGAAAAGATGGTTCAGTGGTTCAGAATATTTGTTACTCTTGCAGAAGACTGCAGTTCAGTTCCCAGAATCCATATGACAGTTCACAACCACATGTAACTCCAGTTCCCAAGGATTTGATGTCCTCTTTTGACTTGCACTGGGACCAGGTTTGTGCATCATACACATTACATGCATTTAGGCATGTATATGTACACATAAAATAGAAATAAATTTTTAAAAAATTGTCAAAGAAAAAAGAAATGTTAAGTGTCTTATTGCCCCTTCAAAGGCACATTTCTTAGGTCCTAAAACAAAATCTTCCAGCATGCCCTACTGAAATGCTTTACTATTTCAAAAACAGAGACATTCTGGGCAGGGACATAGGGGATATTCAAGGTCCAAACTATAGCACCATTGCATTCCAAACCCCCTAACTGTTATAAAACTGAAAATTTTGTTTTTTTTTAAATTAATATATGAAAGATTTTAAAGTTGTTGAAGAAACCATGTGAGTGCTGAAATGTTCTTCAAACTGGGAGATCTTAAAACCAGATCTGAGACTAGCTTCTTTGAATCATTTTAAAATAATTAGCTTTGTGGACTTATCTAGATGTAGCTTATGTCTTGACACTGTAAGGTTGTAGACTGCCCTTTGACAATGGGAAGATAATCAGTCATGGTGGTTTCAATGAGAAATGTTCCTCATAGGCTCAGTCAAGTATTTGAACACAGGGTCCCCAGTTGCTAGTGTTGTTTGGGGGATGCTACACAACCCTTAAGAGGTGAGGTCTTGCTGAAGCAAGTATGTCACTGGGGGCAGGCTTTGAGAGTTCATGGCCTTGTCCCACTTCCATTTCTTTCTCTTCCTCATGTTTGCTGTTAAAGATATGATCTTTCAGCTTCCTACTCTGGATACTTCTTGCAGTAATATAGACACTCCCTCTGGAAATGTAAGCCAAATTAAACTCATATGTAAGCCCATAGGTCATTTTTGGCCATGGTGTTTTATCATGACAACAGAAAATAAATACGTAGAAGTTATAATTGAGACCTCAACTTCCCCCTCCCATGGTTTTGGTTTCTTCATTAGCAATAATTTTCTCTTGGGTTTAAAACTTCTGAAACACCCTAAGTTCAGTTAATTGTTAATTACTTTAATTCTAGCTCTGGAGTCATTTCTCTCTCCTGTCTTTTTCTATCCCAACTGCCCATATTCTAGTTTAGCTTCTTCTTAATGCTTACCTCTGAAGAAGTTTCTTTCCCTGTGGCCAGTTCTTCCTGCTCTATCTATATGAAGCTGGGGTTTATCTTCAAAGCAGATCAGTCTGTTAACTGAAGGCACATATACTTTCAAATCATCCACAGCTTCCTATTACCAAGTCAGAAACAAACCAAATAACACAAAGCAAAACATACTTCCCAGTGATCTGACCTTTGTTTACTTTCCTAGACCACATGGTTTCCCAATATCGTGGCCCTCCCAGTCCTCTTCTACAGCCACAGAAAACAATGCAGTATTTCTGTAAATGCCTTGCATTCTTCTATCAGAACATATTTTTGCTTCAAAACAGTTATCATGATATAACATGTGAGTTCCATGAAGAGAAACTGGCACACTGAAAGTATTCTCAGCATCTAACCATTTTATAAGTATTTGCTAAATGAATAAGTGAATGAACGATGTCCTGTTAGTGTGGAATCTCACATTCGCCATCTTTACCTATCTATGGACTATGATTTCTTCTCTGTGGACTGTCATTTCCTTCTGTACCTCATTGAAACTGTATCCTCTGTACAATTTTTCCCTGAGATCCTCACAGTCAATCTGCTTCTTAGTTTGAACATTCCCACTGATGCCTCAGATCACAGGCAGTCCTGCCCCTGATTTTCCTGATAGAAAAACTCCTGCTTGGAAGAGATTGTATTCTAAGCCTGGAGCTGTCAGTTAATACGAGTTTGTAAAAGAGTCATGTATTAAACTAAGATTTAATAACAATAGCCAGGATAGTGAATATATTCCTACATACCAGAGTTTGTCTATATGCTTTTTATTTTAGAGGCAAAATATCCACACACAATATCAGAAATCAGTTGATTTTTTTTCTTTCTTTCCTATTTTAAAGACTAGATAATATGTATTTTAGATTGCATGACAAGGTCTCTGGCATCCATAGAAAATATATAAGCAAATGGCTATGACTATATCCCAATAAAACTTTATTTATAAAAGTGGGCTGGGTGTATATAATCTTAACAGAAAACTTGCAGGAACATTAGCTGCTATGTTCTTTAAATCCTCCTTCAAAAAAGCAGACAAAGTACTATTTCCAATTAGGATCAGAACACACTCACTCCTGTCCTTCAAAGACAGACTTCTCAGTGCTCCTGTCCTACATTCTTCCTGGAGAAACACAAACACAAATATGTGACAAGTCACTTGGGAGAGTCCAGCACATAAATGTTTGTCATTGTGTGGTATATATAATTCCCTTCCTCACTACTTCCCATAGATATAAATTATATCTTGTTGATGTTGAAACTTCATTTGCTAATTTTTTGGCATTATAAACTAGATTCTCTTTCCAGAGTGTTATGCTATTCCACATATACATATATAACATTTCCTCTCTAAAAATTTCCTTTGTAACTGAGAAAAAAAGCACCTAAAAATTAGAATACTGAATTGAATATTTATTATAGTCTATGTAACTATGTAACAAATGTTCATATACTGCAAAGTGATTATTTTTCAGTATCATAGACAAAAATGATTTCAATGAAAAACTCCATGGAGGCCAGAAGATGTCAGATCCCCTGGAACTGGAGCTACAGGTGGTTGTAAGCCTCCATGTGGGTGCTAGGAATTGAACCCAGGTCCTCTGCAGGAGCAGCAAGTGCTCTTAACAGCTGAGCCGTCTCTTTAACATCTCAATGGAAAAGTTTTTTTGTTTGTTTGTTTGTTTTGTTTTGTTTTTTGTTTTTTTCGAGACAAAGTTTCTCTGTGTAGCTTTGGCGCCTTTCCTGGAGCTCACTTGGTAGCCAGGGCTGGCCTCGAACTCACAGAGATCCACCTGCCTCTGCCTCCCAAGTGCTGGGATTAAAGGTGTGCGCCACCACCACCCGGCTAATGGAAAAGTCTTGAATTGTGTATAGCACACTTTGGATTACCAGATTTTGGTCCTCGAACTATTGTGCATCTCTTTGTAAATTTCAGAAAACTAAGAGATATGCAAATCCTGGTGTTGGATAGACATTTGCCTCCCTTTCTCTTTGGAAAAAAACAGATGGGGATCTTATTTGCAAATTAGTTTGACTCTCTTACATTATTCAGAGTGTTAATTCTTACTAAATTTTTAATTTTTTTCAATATCTGTCTATCACTCTGTAAATTAATATTTCCACTATTTCTGTCCACTGTTGGACAGGCCAGAATTCTAACTTAATGAGCCACTATCTAGACCACTAAGAGGACCCTTGTATGATCAAGAACCAAGACTGGAGAGTGTCACTGAGAGAATGGCAACTTAGCTTGAGAGCTTCAAGAAAGATGAACTGCCTAATCAACTTATGCCCACATAATTATGGTTTCTAGAGGTATTGCATCTACAGTACTTGCAAGCAACTATACATGTGTTCCCCCAAACTTCTCTGAAATCTTAATCCTATTTGATAGACTAGCAAAGACACTTGCTGAACAGCTACAAATTTCTTGATCCCTGGATAAAGACTTCCCTCATTCATTGGGCTAATGAAACTTTTTGTTTCTATAACAATGTTGCTCTTTTTCACTTTAGGAATCCTTCTTTTGAAATGCACAATGTGGCGCCTGCACCACCGGGAATTGTGAGGCAGGCAAGGGGATGGAGACTGGAAATAAAGCACAAGAGACGTGGGGCCACTCTTGAAGGAAGAATGCCGTTTATTGAAGCTCAGGGGAACCTTATATATCACTTACAACCCAGCCCCCCTGTGGCCACAGCACGGAAGGGAAAGCATCCAAGGGCAGTGGTAAAATACAAAGTATCTCTCTAACCTCCTTGTAAACAGATCGAACTTCCTTTTCTGAGCATCTGCTTGGCCAAACAAGGCTGGAGGGAACAAAACACAATGTTCATGCAGAAACCTCAAGCTGTTCTCGCTTCTCATCTGGAGGGAGGACTGCCGGGCCCAACGGCACAATCTCTAAAATCAACTTTGCCACCACATCTCAACACCTCTCCCAATTGCTTTTACTGTGACAATGCTGTAGGAGAGAAAAAATAATTTTCTCATCTCCTTTCTATATTAGCTACTTTTCTGTTGCTGTGATAAAACACCATGACCAAAGGCAACTTAGGGGAAAAGGTGAGGTTTTTGATTGTTTATTGTTTTTGTTCGGTTGGTTGGTTATTGTTTTTGTTGGCTTACAGTTCCAGAGGAAGACAAGCCATATGACAGGAGAGGCATAGCAGCAAGCAGCCAGAGCAGGAAGCTGAGAGATCATATCTTCAATTATAAGCACAAATCTGAGGAGATAAAAATGGAAGTGGGGTAAGGCTATGAATTCTCAAAGCCTGTCCCTAGTAATGTACTTCCTCTTGCAAGGCCAAACCATCTCCCCAAACAGCGTCACCAACTGAGAACCTAGTAGTGTTCAAATACCTGAGCTTATTGGAGACATTCCATTCAAACTATACCTTCATACTTCTTCATTTTTATGCATATGGGTGTTTTTGCATGCATGTATGTCTGTGTATCATGTGCATGCAGTGTCTGCAGAGTCCAGAAGAAGGTGCCAGATCCCTTGAAACTGGAGTTAGCCACTATTAGCCTGCCATGTGGGTGCCAGGAATTGAACTTGGATCATTTGGAAGAACAAACAGTGATAACCTTCATAGTTCTTAACCGGAACCATTGTTTAAGGGAGGAAGAATGAAGAGGTCAGACCCCTTTCCAGGTTTTTGGTCTCCAAAATAAAATAATATAGACAGACACAGAAGGTCAGCAAACAAGTTTTATTTAGAAAAGGAAGTGAAAGTTTAGGAAGCAGGAAAAGTATGCCCAGTCTACTTTGTTGGTTTCCCTCTCTTTAAAACCCCAGGCACTTTCCTTCTTCAATGAAGAAGTCATGAGCATTCTTCCTAATATAATAACCTAAATAAAATAATCTTAATGATTCAGTACATTTTGTCCTTGACAGTATTTTTTAAATTTTGGACAATGAACTTTATTATTTTTACAGCAGTTTAAAAGCACTTAAATAACACAGACTTTTCATGTGTGTTCCTTGAAAAAGTATTTGGTTTTCCTTTATTGGATGATGATTTTCTAGTTAAAAAAAAAAGAGATAACATGGTTTCTAAGCCTTGTATAAGTTACAACAATGGCTTGGATATGGTTTTTCCTCCCCTAAAGTTTCATGTGCTGGAAGCTTTGTCCTTGGTGTCATAGTGGTAAAAGGAGATAGGGCCCCTGGGGTGCTAATAGGAGCTAATTAGATGGGCACTACTTTCATGAGTGAGTTTATGTCTTCTTTTAAAGACTAGGTTAGTTCTCCAAAGACTTGGCTGACAGGAGTCATTCAGATCTCCTACTTAGTTGAATGCTCAAAAGTGGGTTGTTATAAAGCATGATAGCCCCCCCGCTTTGTCTCTTTCACACTCATGCCTGCTTGCCCTTCTGCTTTTCATCGCACATGGAACAGCAGGAATTCATTGACCTAAACTGAGAAGATTCTAATATTATCCTCCAAACCTGTGAACCAAAATAAACCTTTCTTCCCAATTCTATACCTCTTCCTCCTCTTCCTCCCCTGCCTCCTCCTCCTCCTCAGTCTCTTCCTCCTTATTTTTCATCTCAGACTAGCCTCAAACACATAATCCCACTGTCTCAGCTTTCCAAATGCTGGGGTCACAGACATGCACCATCAGATGCAACTTAACTTCTTTTCTTTGTAAAGTACCCAACCTTAGGTATTTTTTAAAACTTTGACAGTGGTGGTCAAGAGACCCTTTCACAAGAGTTGCCTAAGACTGTTGGAAAACACAGATATTTACATTATGATTTGTTACAGTAGCAAAATTACAGTTATGAAGTAGCAACAAAAATAATGTTATAATTGGGAGTCACCAGAACATGAGATATTAAAGGGTTACAGCATTAGGAAGACCGAGAACCACTGTTTTAGACCAACACATAATAGCCTAAGACAATTAACCTTGCATACATCTTTGTGTTGATTGCAGTCATTGGAGATACGATTATTGATACATTACTGTCAAAAACATAACCTCAAGGTACATAATACCTCATTGTACTGAATATAGGCTACCAATACTTAGGATTCTTTTCAAAAAAGTTTAAATTAGATTTGTTCATTTTCTGTGTATAAATGTTTTGCCTGTATGTATGTCTGTGCACCATGTGCAAGCTTCGTGCTGGTGGAGAGCAGAAGAGGGAATTGAGTTTCCTGGGACTTGGAGGTACAGATGGTTGTGAGCCACCATATGGGTGTTGGGAACCGAAACAAGGTCCTCTGCAAGAACAACAAGTGCTCTTAACTGTTAATCCATCACTCCAGCCCAAACACTCAGCATTTTTTGTAGCTCTTTTAAGACTCTTATAGTTTTTAGGAGTTAGACATCTAGGGAACCTCATTTCCCAGAGTCCCTCATCAGCAGGATTCTGGATTCATCTTAGTCTCCCCTAATGAAATGCATGCTCATGAGATTTAGGAAGATGAAAACAGGTGCAGCAGGTGGATCTGTATAACCCTGGCATTTATCTGCTAAGTGGTGAGTATCATGCAATTTCCTGCAATTCCTTCCCTGCACAGCAGAAGCCATGTCTTCATTCTCCCAAAGCTAGCAATAAGACTGAGAGCAAGCAGCATCCTTTTCTGACCATTACTCCCCCAGCCCTCCAAACAGTCACATTAGCAACTATGTTTCTGTGTCATCATCCACTTTGATTAAAACACTGTAGGTTATTTATGCTTTATGATATAACATTTATTTTTATCACTTTTGATTGTGTGTGTACTCATGGAGGTATCAGATTCCCTGGAGCTGGGTTACAGGTGGTTTTGGGTCAACTGATGTGAGTGCTGAGAACTGAACTCAACAAGAAGAGTATGCACTCTTAAGCACTACACCATCTTTCTAGTCCCTGCTTTGTGGTCTTAACTCTGAATAGCACCCAGGTGTCTGATGTTACAGACCCTGTGAGCAAAGTGCTAAACTTCTGACATATCTCAACTTGTTTCCAAGGTCAAAATTCCTTACCCATGAATGGTACCAGAATATGCCACCCTAAAATATACTCCTTTGGCATATGGATTCTTTTGAGCTAAGAGCAATTGTGTATAGAAAAGAAAAAAAATCAATAACATTAACAATAGAAGACCTCGAGCTACCTATAAAATTTTAAAATTTTAAAATTTTAAAATAAATTTTACATTTCAAAATTATCTCATATTAGGAAGAAAATTACTGTGGAAAACATTTCTTGGGGCTGGAGAAATGGCTCTGTGGTTAAGAGGATTGACTGCTCTTCCAAAAGACCTGGGTTTGATTTCCAGCACCCACATGGTCACTCATATTCAGTAACTCCAGTTCCAGGGGATCCAACATGCTCTTCTGGCCTCCACAGGCATCATGTATGCATGTGGTGAGAAGACATTCATGCAGACAAAGCACCCATACACATAACATTGTTGTACCCAAAGTCCCCCAAAGACCACCAAGAGACCAAATCCCATGCAAAAGCAAAGTCTTTACTACAAGTTACCTCGGGACTCTCCGTCCATCTGACGCAGCAGCAGAGCAGGGGAGACCCTGAGTAGCCAGGAGGCAGGGTATTTATAGTGAGTAGAGCAAGGGGGGGTGAAGCAAAGGGAGTTTGGGGTCTATTGGCTACATAGGAGCAGACTCAGGATTGATGTACCTCCCATCCAGAGGTGCTGTCCTTGGTTAGTTTGCAGCTGCAAGAAAACTACTATCTCTTTTAGCAATTGTTGTGGCTACTACATTTTTTCTTTATCATGACCCCACTTTTCTGTAACTTTTAAATGGTATCATGCCCCCACTTGCTGTAACTTTTAATTGGCTTCTTTTACTGTATGAGGACATCTAGCGGGGTTTTCCTGTAACTAGAGCTAGGCTCAAGGTTGGAGGCTTAAGGGCACATTGTGCTGTGCCAAGGGGCCTGCATTCTGTTGGGTGTTTTCCACAGCCTGCAGACCAGTCAAGGCATGGGTCCGGGCAGTGGCCTGGGTCCCTCAAACATAATGATTTAAAAAAATTCTTGTCATCTGAGGCCCTATGATCTGCATAGTATGATTGTTCTTATTCACCATGCTGCTCTGATCCCCTTCCCAGATCTTGCCTCAACCCTTCCTCATAAAAGCCTAAAATGGGATATAAGTCTCAATCATCTGCCTTCTTCCTGGTTGCTATTTCTTAAAACTACGGGCTTTTTCCCCTTGATAATCTGTCTTTTATCAGTTGAATTCAGGGTTCCAAGCCATCAAACCAAGAGGAGCAAAATGTAAGGGATTATTTTCTACTGACATTTACTGCTTCTCTGACTCACCACGAGTACCTGCCTCAGACATTTTCCCATGATGGACCAACGTTTTTTATGGGGCCTCCTCAGTTCCAAGGGCCAACTCAGTGGAAGGAAGTGCAGGAGGGGAGATAATGAAGAGAATGAGCCTTCTAATACAACCTATAACAGGAGAAAACACATTCTGTAGTCTTTGGACACAGGAGAGAAATGACAAAAGAACAGATCAGGTAAATATTTATTCAATGCAAAACAAAATAAAGTTTTATCAAGATACCAAGATAATGCAGTCAGTAACTAGTCTAGGTAATCTGAGGACTGCTCACACTACTCCAACCCTCTCCTGCCATCATGCATGGCCTCCTGAGTCTTGAGTGAAGGAGAGGGCTCCAGGCCAACTCGGAGGAGATCAACGTTTGTACTTTGGCACCAATCTACCATTTCTGACATCAGTCCTCTTTTCTCTCTTCCTGGTTCTCACCCCACCCATTCTAGGTTTTGATCTCATTAATCTTGTTTGACTGATTAGAACTTCAAGTGTGACAGGTTCCCAGGATATTTGAGCTTCAATAAGGAATCCAAACAAAGCCTTCTCCAGCCTCTGCTCAGTCCCTTCACCCTTTATATATACTTCCAAATCCTGATTTAGCCCACATTCATATAGCATAACACAGACACTGTTTCTATCCTATAAGATTGGGGGGCTGGAGGTATAGCTCAGTGGCAGAGCACCTGTAAGAATGAAGGACTGGGGCCCATGAGATGGCTTAGCAAGTAGAAGTACTTGCCAAGCAAGCCTGGCAACCTGATTTTGATTTGCAGAACCCACATAAAGGTGGAATGAGAGAATCAACTATACAAAGCTATCCTATAGCCTCCATCTACACAGTGGCATGTACACACACTCACACACATACACACAATACACACACACACACACACACACACACACACACACACACCACTAACACTACCACCACCAATAATAATGAATAAATAAAATTTAAAATATATTGGAGACAAAGTTCAGTAGTAGATAGAGCATCTGCTTAGCATGTGTGAGGCCCTGGGTTCCCCAGCATTTAAAAAATGGTGTTTAGTCTTTTGTTTCCTTAGAAATCATCAGAGAAGACATTTCAGACTTAAGGTATGGGGTCTACTTCTGTCTTAGTTAGGGTTACTATTGCTGAGAAGAAACACCATGACCAAAATTAACTTGCAGTTAAAGGGTTTATTTGGCTTACACTTCTATATTGCTGTTCATCACTGAGGAAGTTGGGACAGGAGCTCAAACAGGACAGGAACCTGGAGGCAGGAGCTGATGCAGAGGCCACAAAGGGGTGCTACTTACTGGCTTGCTTCACATGGCTTCCTCAGCCTGCTTTCTTATAGAACCCAGGATCACCAGCCCAGGGATGACACCACCCACAATGGCTTGGGCCCTCCCCCATCAATCACTAATTAAGAAAATGTCTTGCAGCTGGATCTCATAGAGGAATTTACTCAACTGAGGTTCCCTCCTCTCAGATGACTCTAGCTTATGTCAAGTTGATGTAAGACTAGTCAGCATACCTGCTAAGCTCTTTACAAACCAAACATAAAAGTATTTCCTAAATACAAAACAACAATGCTGATGGTCTCTCTCCACCCGTGGAAATGTGTGGGAACTGGTATTAAGGGACTAAGAACACAGAGGTGCTCTAAATCCCCACTCTCATCTGCAGCTTCACCACAGATCAAATACATTTCATGGACTAGCATCAGACTAGAAGGAAGAGTGTTCTGCATATGTATGAACACACACACCCCTTTTCTGCCTCAAGTCTTTCTCAACTGTATTATCTAAAATTAGATGACTATTAACTCTTCCCATACCGATATACTGTGTTCAAGTACATTTAGGTTAAATTTCTAGCCATTATCCACATTAAGGGGACAGTCTAAGACAGCCACAAAAGGGAAGAATCATCAAGCCTTCTCCCTGCAATAGATAATTATCCACTTCAAAAAGGTTTTAGAAATTGCCTGGTGATCACTTCTGACAGAAGCCTTTTGAGCCTTCAGCTGAGTGTTTATGTTTCTTTGAAGACCAGAGTCATATAACCCAAAAATATGTGAGCTCAAGATTAAATCATTTAAGTTCATTCTAAAAATCTAACCACTGACCCAAATTGGGTTCTCAACTTAAAACATTTGAAACTATATTTTAATACTGGTACCAATAATAATCATACCTTCTGTGGTGGATTGAATAAAAATGGCCCCCATAGGACCACAGGGAGTGACAATATTAGAAGATGTGGCCTTGTTGGAGGAGGTGTGTCACTAAGGGGTGGGCTTTGAGGTCTCAGATGCTCAAGCCTGGCCAGTATGTCACTGTCACTTCCTGCTGCCTGCCAATCCATATGTAGAGATCTCAGCTACCTCTCCAGCACCATGTCTTCCTGCATGTCACCATGCTTCCAGAAGTGATGATAATGGACTAAACCTCTGAAACCGTAAACCAGCTTGAATTAAATGTTTTCTTTTATAAGAGTTGCTGTGGTCATGGTGTCTCTTCACAGTAATAAAACCCTAACTAAGACAGAAGTTGGTTCCAGGGACTGAGGTACTTCTGTGATAGGCCTGACCATGTTTTTGTTTGGAGGACTGTGGACTTTGGGTTAGAAAAGCACTGGAAAGCTTTAAGCACTGCTTAATGGGCCATCCTAGTAAGAACATGGAAGACAGTGGTTCTGAGGATGAGAATTGTGGGGGCCTGGCTCAAGAGATTTCAGGGGAGAAGAATAATAGTATGTGGCCTAGAGACCAGTTTTGTGATATTTTGGTGAAGAATGTGGCTGCTTTTTGCCCTTGTCTGATAAGTGTGCCGGAGGCTAAATTGTTTAAGATTAATCGCATTGACAGAGGAAATTTCAAAACAGCCTAGTATTGACTATGTCATATGGTTATTAGTGTTCACTTTTATGAAGATCCATAATAAGAAGAAGCAAGCTAAGCAAGAAAAAAATACAAATTGTAAAGTTCAAGGAGAAAAGAGGCACCGGGAAGTGGAATGGAACTAAGTCCTGTGTTCAAGGAGATAGAAATATTAAATATTAAATATTAAATAATTAAATATTAAAGAAAACCCTAATGCAAAGTGAAATAAAGAGAGTGGTGACCTCAGGGCTAAGTTTCCAACTTGTGAAAAGGAATTAAAGAAAAGCTTAGAGTAGCCGGGCAGTGGTGGCGCACGCCTTTAATCCCAGCACTCGGAAGGCAGAGGCAGGCGAATCTCTGTGAGTTCGAGGCCAGCCTGGGCTACCAAGTGAGTTCCAGGAAAGGCGCAA
>LZPO01066417.1:173236-183270 GCA_001675575.1 Neotoma lepida | reverse complement strand
CCAGCAGTGGTTCAGCATTTTCCTGGGTCCAGCCCCCAGTACAACAGTAACAGCAAAGAGCATGGAGTGGGAGGTACACAGCAAAGGCAAGGGGAAAACAGGAGTAAAGAATGCCTAGTCCACCAAGCGCTATAGCTTTCCTAGGAACCCAGTTGTCTTGGGGTTAATACTGCTGTGATAAAATGCCATGAACACCATCAGCAACCTGGGTGGGGAATTTGTTTCACTCANAGTTCCATGTAACAGTTCATCATTAAACACAGGGAGGGCAGGAATTAAAGTGAGGTAGGAACCTGGGGGCAGNAGCTGATGGAGAGGTCATGGAAGGGTGCTGCTTGCTCCTGGCTTGCCCCTCATGGCTATGTCAGTCTGCTTTCTTATAGAACTCAGGACCACCAGCCCAGGGATGGTACCACCCACAATGGGCTGGGCCCTCCCCCATCTACACGTGTGTATGCGCACTGTATGTGTGCTTGGTNCCTGTGGAGGCTAGAAGAGGGCATCAGATCCCCNGGAACTGGAGTTATAGATAGTTGTGCCCACCATGTGGGTGCTGGGAACCAAACACAGGTACTCTGTAAGAACAAGTGCTGTTAACCACTGTCTTTGTTCTTTTTTATTGTTGACAAAATACTGTGACCTGGAGTCTGGAGAGGTGATTCAGTAATTAGAACACTGGCTGATTCAGTTCCCAGTGTCCACAGGACAGCTCACAACTGTAACTCCAGTTTCAGGAGCTCTGACCCCTTATATAGATATACATTCAGGCAGAACACCAATGAACATAAAATTATCCCTTCATTCATTAAAAAAAAAATTTAAAAAACCCACCATGTCCAAGGCAACTTAATAACAGAAGAGTTTCACGTGGGGTTCATAGTCGCAGAGTATTAAGAGTTCATGGTCATCATGGCCGGAAACACGTCAGCATGCAGGCAGGCAAGTCATTGGAGCAGTAGCTGAGTGCTCACGTCCTTACCTGCCAATAGGAGGCAGGGAGACATAAACAGGAATGCATGAGCTTTTGAAACCAAAGACAGCCCCAGTGACATACTTCCTCCAAAAGACCANGCCTCTTCATCATTCTCCAACAGTTCCACCAATTTGGGACTAAGCACTCAAACACATGAGNCTATGGGGGCCTCCATTCAAACTACCACAACTGCTGAGCCATTTCTTCAGCCCCTACATATAATTTTAAGGATTAAATCTTAGAGACAGGAGTGGTGGCACATACCGTTAATTCCAGCACTTGGAAGGCAGAGGCAGGCGGACCTCTGTGAGTTCCAGGACAGCTTGATCTGCTGAGGGAGTTCAAGGCCAGCTAGGACTACAAAGTGAAACCCTGTCTCAAAATAAATAAATAAATAATAAAACAAATCCTAGATGAAAAAAAAAAAAGAATGGATTCTGAGGGTGCTGCTGTCTGGAAGTGACTCTGGCAGCTGTGCAGCAGGCTTGAGGAGTCCCCACAGAGAATACTACTGTAGACTACCTTACCCTCAGAGNTGGCATTGGTCTCTGTACTAGTTACTTTTTGTTGCTGTGATAAGGTACCATGCCCAAGTGTCTTATAGAAGAAAGAGTTTATTTTGGCCTACAGTCCCAGGTGAGTCCATATACTGGAGGTGGAGGCGTGGCAGCGAGAGCAGGAAACTGAGAGATGACATTATCAAGTGCAAGCATGAAACAGAGAGGCAAGCTGGAAGGGGGTGGGGTCATAAACTCTCAACGCCACCCCCAGTGATGTGCTTCCTCAAGCAAATCTCCGCCTCCCCAAACAGTCCACCAACCAGGGATTAAGTGTTCAGATATATGAACCTCTGGGGAACATTTCTCATTTGAAGAAGACTCCTGGGCCAGAATCGGAGGCAGTGCTGGGAGGACGGAAGCAGTAGATTCTGAGTCATCGCTCGAAGCCAGGGATCCAGGGATGTGGTGTGATCCAGGGATGAGGCCTCTCTTCAGAACTGATGGTTGGCTTTAACTGCCATTTCAACCTGGGTACTTGAAAGAAAGGAGACTTAGTGCCCTCTTTCTGCTTTCTGCTTCCTGCTAGCGCCTATCCACTCAGACACACACCTGGAGATGCTACTAAGAGGAAGGAGATTTCAATATAAAGCCCCCTGTGAGACCAGAACACTGAGGAAAGGAACATGGGCTGGACAATAGGCAGGGGGGACGGAGTGCGGGTGGGATCCCGGGGTGGTCTCTTGCCTTCCAGCTGGGTTCAGGCCCTGAGGCAGGTACTGGCAGGAATAAAGGCAGGGNCACCACTTGCTGGCTGCCTCTGGTTCTCCTGTTTGGTCTGACCTGGGATGTAGGACACAGATGCCAGGCAGAGATAGCTATATTCTGTCATTGTCCCCTCCCTCTGCAGGGACTCCAAAGCTGAGCACTAAATTGCCACCAGAGCCTGGGGGAGGCAGCGGGAGTTAGGTTCCCTCGGTTTTTCCAGTGAGAAGTCTGGGCTGGGGAGATGTCGGCTTCCTGTGGCTCCTTCCAGCCCCTTTGAAGCTTAGTGTCTGGCTCCTGAGCCTCACTTCCTCCTGGTCTCCAATCCCCATGATTCCAGATGCAGGGGCCTATGGACACTTCCCCTGCTTTGGGCCCTGGGGATCCTGGGGTGCCTCTCCTTTCTGTCAGGAGGGACCAGAGGATCACCCTCTGCAGAGAGGGTGGGCACAGGCTCAGGATCCTCTCCCCATCGGCCTGGGGACCTGGGCAGTTGAGAGCTCAGTGTCCCCCTCTGCGATTTGTGAACATGCCACCCACTCTGGTCCTTAAGACTGCTTCCTACTGGAATTTGATGTGAACAGCAGCAGCCACAAGTCTTTCCTGGGAGTGCATGCTGAGTGGTCCTTGACCTAGCAGAGGTGGCTCCCTGGTTTCTGACTACAGGGCTCTATTGGAGGCAAAGCTGGGCCATCAGAGCTGGGGACTTGGGAGCCAGCAGGGAGGAATTCTGGGTGGGAGTTCCTAATTCTATCATTTTACATTTTCCTCAGGGCAGGGCAGAAGCAGGCCCAAGCTGGGGCTCCAGGGACAGACCTGAGTGAAGCGCCATGTTCACCTCAATTTAGAAAGGTTGATTCAGACTTCATCAGAGTTGATGGGGATGACCTTGCCTGGGCTGCAGCATGGAATAGCCGTGAGTGAGTCATGGGCACAGGCCCCAAAGACAAAAGTATGACCTTGGCCTCTACTCTCTTTCCTGCTATAGAAACTGGAATCTTCAGCGCCCTCCCCAGGCTGCCCCTGCTCTTCCACTGAGGCTCAGGTGCTCCATTTCATCCTAAGTCTACAGATGAGGAAGTCCTGGCAGCAGGGAGCTGCAAGCCTGGAGGTCAGAGAGGGGTTGAGTGTCTGACCAGGCTCTTGGGCACCCCTAATGGCTTCTACTTAGCTTGTTTGTTTTGAATCTTTTGAGACAGGGTCTTACTATGGAGACTAGGCTGTCCTTGAACTCACAGAGAGCTATCTACCTACCCCTGTCTCCAGAGTACTGGGATTAAAGGTGTGTGCCACCACACTCTGCTAAATATCTTATTTTTACTTTTCGGGGTTCTTGGACTAGNATCTAGGGGCTCATGCATGCCAGGCAAACACAGGACCATGGATATACACCCTGAGCCCCTCCTGAGTGCACTAGGCTAGCTAGCTCGTCACACTGAGTCTCAATCTAATGGTCTCTTAACCTACGAGAGAGGGCTTTTGCCACCATGAGCTTCAGCGTGTAGCTCAGAGAAGAAGTTCAGGGGAGCAAGTTGGATGAATGGTCGGTAGGCTATGTAGGTGGCTGTGTTGTTGCCTAGCTCCTGAGCTCTGTCCTCAGACAAGGACCTCCTCAGGGATGATGACCCTCAGCCGATGTGTTTCAGGCTTTTGCCAACCCCGAGGATGCTCTGAGACATGGAGGCCTCCAGTTCTACAGGAGTGATCCAGATGTGGAGCGCTGCCTCGGGTGAGTGAGTACCTATGAGAGTCTTGGACTTGGCCACAGACCTGGCTGCTACCTGTCCTTACTGAATTTCTGAAATGGGGACTTGAGAGTCACCTGTGTGTCTAAGGGCGTCCGAGGGCCTGATTTCCTCTCGGATGATTATAGTTTGCTCATTACGTTTGTCTTGGAAAGGAAAATTCTCACGATCCAGAATTAGAGGTAGTTCAAGGTTGATGGTGTGTGTCTGAGATGCCAACACTTGGGAGGTGGAAGCAGGAAGCCCGGCCAGCGTTCCAGACCAACCACAGAGGGAGACCATTTGAAGCAAGCAGACAAACAGGAAAAGAAGTACAAGTGGGATAGAGTGGCTCACACCTGTGAGCCCAGCGTTTGGGAGGTACAGGCAGGAGCGTCAGGGGTTCAAGACCAGCGTCTGCTATTAGAGAGCCATCCCTGCCAGTGGCTCTCTGACTTCTTGTCTCAGTGCACGTGCGCTCTCTCTCTCCCCCTCTCTCTAAATGTCAAAGTTATTTTTAAAGTGAGTCTTTAGGCTAGGTATAGTGGCACACACCCATGATGCCAATGTTTTGGAGGCTGAGACAGAAGGATTGCCTTGGGTTCTAGGCTGGTATGAGCTATNGGTAAAGCCCAGTCTCAAAAAGCAAAACAATCTGGGTGGTGGTGGCTCATGCCTTTAGTCCTAGCACTCAGGAGGAGGAGGCAGGTGGATCTCTAAGTTCCAGGCCAACCTGGTCTGCAGAACAAGTTCCAGGACAGTCAGGGCTACATAGAGAGACTGGTCTTTAAAAAGAAAAAGGGAAAAAAAAAGGAAAGCAAAACAAAAACAAAAAAGTCTTGGCTGTGTAAACTTCTTCCAGAGAGTAAAAGTCTATTTTTAGCAGCCAGCTCAATATTGGAGTTGAGCCATTTCTTTCCCATCTCATCAGTCATCCAGAATGAGGAGGGGGCACTGGGGTGATGGGAGAGAAGATGGGCAGCTGGACCTGGTGAGATGTGAAACAAACCACTATACCAGCTCCCAACATAGCCCCTTGCATCACAGGCAGAGATGGGTGGGGCAGTGTCACTTCCACAACAGAAGTCCCCTCTGTAAAAAAGTTTGGGGAGGGTTTCCTTATGTTTTTCTTTGCCATTGACAATAATGTACACACTTGCGGTTTTAAAAAAAATGACAGCAATGTGTCATAGGAAGACTCCAGGCCTCACTATCCTTTCCAACAGATATATGGGCTAATCTGTATGTGTTCCATCAGGCCATTGTCCATTCAGTGTTTAATGAACAGCTACTATGTGGCAGGCATTGGCTGGTTTCATGAATAAATGGCCTTGCACAACCATGACCCCATGTTGGTGACCCTAGGTTGTCTGGGCCATTCTGAGCTACTGAGAGGGAAAGGCTGAGTGACTCATTTTCCAGTGGGAAACAAGATGAGGCCTCTGAAGCGGTTCACCACACAAGCACTGGGGCCAGGCTGGACTGGCCAGGGGCCTGGTGTTGCCAGTCAGATGGACTGCTCCTGGAAGCTAGAGTCCTCAGACTGAGTGATGNGGCCTGTCCTGGGGAAGTTCATGGCTCAGTCACTGGATTCATGTTTATCTAAGCAGTCATCGATAGCTCCCAGGCATTCACTGTCCCTAATTGATGGGATTTGACTACCTGGTTCATTTTAGAGAGAGGCAACAGTCCAAAAGGGGTCATGGAAACTGTGTGGTGGTATTTTATCTATGTCCCTCNATAAAATTTATTTGAGGATCAGAGGAACAAGGTCAGCTGCTAGCCTTGAAAAATTAGCACACACCCTTAATCCTATCACTTAGCAAGCAGGGTCTGTCTGGATCCCTGTGAGTTCCAAGTTACACTAGGAACNGTCAAGCGTGGAGACACACACCTTTAATCTCAGCATCAACCATAGAATTTTGGAGGTCTATACAGACAGGTAGAAAGTGACAAAGATGGGTGACAGAAAAAAGTGACGTAGCTAGGCTGAAAGAGCCAATGGGAGAACAGAACAGAAAGGAATATAGATGTGGAGGTATAAGGAATTGGGACACTCTCCATTTTGTGAGCAGCGGCAGTGTTGTAAGGTGAGGCTGGTAGCTGTTCCTAATTCCTCTGATCTCTGTTAGACTTTCACCCCTATCTCTGCCTCCGAGTTTTATTTAATAAGACCATTTAGAAAATCCGTCTTACAAAACTGAGTGAGAGTTTTCTTTCTTGGTCATAATTACGGTTGGGTTGTAAGCAGCCTTCCTGTCACGCANGCTCACAAAAGAGCAGGATAGTATGCCTGAAGGAAGGGAAGGCTGAGCAGCNTCCTGTGCTTAGCTGGGCTGGTGAATGGAAGACTCCTATGGCTAGTCCTGTGAAGATGATACTTAGTCAGTTTTTGGGGTGGAAAGGGACAGAGACAGCACCGGAGGGGGCCCCAAACCTGCATTCAGAGGGCGAGTCTCCTCAGAGAACACCTGTCACTCTTCCAACCCTGTCCTCTGGCTTCTCCTTTTTCTGCCTGGTGTCTAAGGGACAGAAGAGACAGCATGAGACCACCGAGCCCATACAAGCACCATGGTATGTTAAGAAAGCCCTAATCCAACAGCAGCCTCCCCATCACATGTTGTTAACAGGGCTTTGAGCCTCAGCCACTTCTGGATAAAAGCTTGGAGTCACTGTCCCCTTGGCCCTGCAGCATCTAGCTTATTGGCCAGCAAGGGATTGGTCTGGCAGTCCCAGAAGGTCCCTGGTGGTTTGGGAACCCCAGTACTAAGGCTACTGACTGTACCATTCTGCTCCCCAGGGCTCACCGCAACGACATGGAGAATATCTATCCCTTCCTCTTCCTGGGCTTCATCTATTCCTTCCTGGGATCTGAACCTTTGATCACCTGGATACATTTCCTTGTTGTCCTCACAGGCTGTGTGGTGCACATGATAGCCTACCTGGACAAGCTGAATCCACATATCCACTCTGGAGCTTATGNCCTGGCCCAGTTCGCCTGTTTCTCCATGGCCCGGCAGATCCTCTGGGAAGTGGTCCACCACCTGTGACCAGTGGCTGAAGCCTCTTCAAATACCACATTGTGGACAGAAGCTACAGAGGCTGAATCTGGGGACTTGGGCTTCTAGAATAGGGATGGGCTCAGGTCCTGGGTTCTTGGCCACCTAGGTGTGTTGGATCCTGGGCCCAATGTGCANGTGTGTTTCTTAGTCTCTTGGGATCTGGATGAAGGGCTCAATTAGAACTACTTATAGATGAGTTGTCAAGATTGACAGAACATCCTTGACCTCACAAAANCCTTAAATATCACCCACACTTCCTCTTGCCCCTTAAAACTGAAAGAACAGCTGGGCAGTGGTGGCGCATGCCTTTGATCCCAGCCAGCACTTGGGAGCCAGAGGCAGGTAGATCTCTGCGAGTTCGAGGCCAGCCTGGTCTACATAGTGAGTTCCAAGACAGCCAGGGATACACAGAGAAACTCTGTTTCCAAAAACCAACCAAACAAACACAACTGGAAGGGCAGAGGACTCTCCAATATCGACATCATTCCATCCAGGGCTAAAAGTGAAGGCTTCTCAAACCTATCCACAGTTCTGGACCAGCCCAAGGAGAGACCTGGCTGGTGTGTGTCCCAGAAAGTCCTCATAAGAGCCTAGCAATGGCTAGTTCCCTCTCAGGCCGTGGAGCTTGGGGACTTGCTATTTTTCAGAGGTGGGCTGGTCTGCACGTCCCTGTTCCCTGTTGACATCTCCCTGTCCTTTGTTCTGAGTGTCTTAGTTAGGACAGGCTTAGGAATGGTGAGTGCTCANGGTAAGCTCTGCCTGCCTGGTCAAGGCCTTAGCTTCTCCAAAAGGCCATCAGTCAGGGATGGGCTTTGTCTGACCAACCACTGAAAGCGATTTGGGCTTCTTCAGCATCTGTGAGGTTTGAAGACGCCAAATGTCCACCCCTGTGGAAAACCTCACATGTGTGTGGTGATCCTCAGAGTCCTCCTAAGACCTGTTCAGGGTTAGTCACTAAACTGCAATGTGTGACCTGTAAATGTCCCAGCTGGCCTGGTGCCTGCTGGCAATTTTGGGGGTTTTGGTGTTTGTATGCTTTGCTTTCTTGAGACAGGGTCTCACTTAGGCCAAGTTGGCCTCAAGCTTGCTATGTAGCCNAGGACAACCTTGAACTAACAGCCTGCCTGTACCTCCTAAGTGCTGGGATTATAGATCTGCACCACCACAGTGGGTTCATTCCTGGGGCCAAGCCAGCACAGGCGACCTGTTTATGGAAATCACATACTGTCAGGATGCTCTAGGGAAGTCCCCTTCTTCAACAAGGGGATCCCTGATAAGGTGGTGTTTGGCTTGGGATCCAGAGATGTCCAAATCCTGTCCTGCTGGGTGACCTTCCCTGCAGCTCTGCCACCTGCGAGGATGCTGTGTTTCTGCTCTACGGGTAGAGTCCCTGGAAGCTCAGGGATTGCCCCAGCGGAGCCCACGCCCCTCTATGTTGAGATCTGCCCTAGGAGGCTTCACTGAAAAGCCCAGCTAGCCTAGGCTTCAGCCCTACAGAGAGCGCCACAGCGCACTGAGTGGATAGCACTGCCCTCTGGTGGTGAGATGAAACCTTTGCTCTTGGAGTGCTCATGGGAGGAAAACAAACAATAACCATAGCTGGGGCCGGTTTTGAGTGCCAGCTGCTGAGCATTAGGCTGGATGTCCCTTCATCTGTCATCCCCCTCACTGCCCCATTTAATACTTAAAATAATTTTAAGAAGGAGGGATTTCTGCATTTTAGACAAGATCAGGTGAGTTCAGGCGGTATAGCCAAAGACTTCATTTCTGCATTTTTATTTTATGTATATGGGTGTTTTGTATGAAGGCATGTCTGTATCATATGTGTGCCTGGTGACCATGGAGGNCAGAAGAGGGTGTTGGATCCCCTGGAACTGGAGTTACAGACAGTTATGAGCCACTATGTGGGTGCTGGGAACTGAACCTGGGTTCTCTGAAGAACAGCCAGTGCTCTTAATACTAAGCCATCTCTCCAGATCCATTTCAGCATTTAGCTNAGGGATTCAAGGGTNCAAGGAGACAGATGACTTGCTCTGAATCTCTGGGCTAGGACAGGAGAGAACTCTGCTCGGTAGAGCCCAGGAGGGATGGGTGCCAGAGGCCTAAGCAGGGCAGATGAACATCTGTCCATTTCTCTGTTTTCCCTCTTGGAGAAGGGCTTGTGTTCTAGTTCTAGTAGAAGCTGTTCTAGTAGAAGGTGTTCTAGTAAGAAGCTGCCAGCTGACTGGTGCAGAAACATGTATCACCCACATCGACTGCATGATCTGGGGCCTGGGTGATGGAGNTGNCCCCCTNGGAGGCCCTGAGGGTCCNCTCATTTGTCCACTCCTGCAGTACTTCCTCAGTCCTGTCCCCTAGCAGAAAGGCAGCATGGCAAGGGACAGTGACAGCCCCAGCCCCACTTGGGATAAGGCTGGGAGCACTTCTCAGGGGTCCTCTGATCCCTGCTGGGATAGTGACGCTGAGGTCCAAAGGGGAGGTGAGTCATGCTGACACTTGCCAGGAGAGAATCAAGTGGGCTGGGCTGGCAGTGCACACCTTTAATCCCAGCTCACAGGAGACAGAGGCAAGTGGATCTCTGAGTTGGAGGCCAGCCTGGTCTGCAAAGTAAGACCTTATCTCAAAAACAAAAGAAAACCCANTGTGAGGGTGGGAAGAAGTCAGCACCAGTGTGCCGTGGTGTGAAGTTGGGGTTGGAGGGAAATCATTGTACGAGGCCCACTAAGGTGGCCAGGGAAAACACAGGGTGGGGTGGGTACCTAGGCAAGAGGGCCCAGTGGGCCATTATATGACCCTCACTGCCCAAGTGACTTGAATACTGGACAGCTGTGCTCAAGAGTAAGAGAGATGGGGACAATGGCTCCAGCAGGGTGTCNCTGGGTAACTGGCAGGAGTGGAGAGGCAGGACCTAATGGCCTGTTCTGTTCTGGCCCCCATGGTAGGGAATGAAGGGAGTGGTCTCCTGTCTGCAAATGTGGGCTCAAGACAGGCAGCAGCTTTGCTCCAGCCCACA